>JAZGLO010005667.1:0-270526 GCA_036873155.1 Biomphalaria sudanica | reverse complement strand
CACATGAGGGACATGACACAATCGTTAACCGTAGGCCACAGAAACAAATGACCTTTACATCATCTGCCCTATAGACCACAAGGTCTGAAACGGAAAAATTACTTACTTTTCACGCATCAATGGTCTAGACTCTATAGAGAGTAAGTGAATGAGAAGAAGTGGAGGGCGAGAGAGAGAGAGAGAGAGAGAGAGAGAGAGAGAGAGAGAGAGAGAGGGAGATGAATAATCCATCTCAATTGGAAATTTAACTCAATCAGATGTTAACTGGGACTTGACCTCAGCACTTTTCGACTCATCGCTCAAGCGTTATTCGCCTCAGCCACCTCCAACCATACTCTAAAGAAGTTGGTGCTGGAAATAGGCGGAGCAGAGTAGCACATGCCTCTCACTTGACATTTCTCTTTCAGTCTCTTTCCTTGGTCCACTTCTCCTTTCTCTCTTTATTTCCTTCTTACACTCACACCCGCCCCCTACTATCAGCACACACGCAAACACACACAACCCACGTGCGCAAGCCAGTCATAATTACGTCCCGTGAATAGGGGGAAAATACTGCAAAAGGAAATTACTGCGGTAAAACCCGGTTCTCTCTCCTCGTTTCTTTTCATTGTTTGGAATCCCGTCGCCATGGTGACCAGGCAGTATGGGACGGCCCGGCAGCGCCGACATAGGAATGGGAAAGGAGATGTAGCTTTAAAAAAAAAAAAAAAACAAGATGAAAAAAAAAAAGGGCGATCAGAGGCACTGCTTTTAAAGTATGTAAAAAGTGAGAGCTCACCTGTGTGGTAAGTGAAGGCAGTGTTGGCTGTTGTGGGGGGAAATCAAAGAGACGATTGTTGTGGAGCGGCTTGGAAAGGCAACATAAATATATAAATTCATGGATATAAATAGGAAGTGGAACTTACGTACGGCCGTAATGAATAAGTATATTGTCACACTCTTACACGAAACAAACATTGCGGTCTACTTGAAGAAAGGAGAGGCTACCAGACATCCACGACATCTCCATAGTTTTGTGTATGTTATACACACGCACACACACAGAACAAATGCATCTAATGACGGGAGAGAGAAAAAAAAAGATGAGATAATTCCATCGCTAAAACAACGACAATCCCCCGCTTCAATCATCTTTTTCTCTTTCAAACAAAAATAAATGTCAGTCATTCCGTCTTCTGAACAGTCTTTCCGAAGAGAAGACATAAAAAATGTTAGAGGACATTGGCAATAAATTATCTAATTATCATCATTATCGTATTGTCTCTCTTTTTAAATGACACTTTATTGTAGTACTTGCCGTGACGTCAATGCCGCTACACAGAAAGGTATACGACTTGTACCATTACCAGGTGAGGATCGCGATTCATAGCGAAAACCTTCAACTGTGTACCATACAGATCTTGCACACAACGATCCCATCCTGGGAACATTACTATTATTATTTGACTCCTTTTGTAAAGCGCGTTTTTCTCGCTCCCATATGTGCTCAGTACGTTCTGGTCAAATCTCTCATGGTGACACGTAAGATGGGCGGGAAATTTATATGGGATAAGGTCAAGATGCTGCCTTATGGGCGCTAATCTCTAGTTTAAAATATCTGGTCAACACCGGGATGGGATCTCGAGCCCCGATTGTAGGTAGTCAAAGCGGCCTATACCCTCGGTCACACATTCTATTTATTATCCAAAAGTATAATTTGTACATGACAAACCATACGAAGTCTATTAGTTCTTCAAAAATAAATAATTCTATTCCCTGAGCTCTATTAAATAGCGATTTATCCGTTTCTATGAACTGTTCCCCCAGATCAAAAAATAAACAGACCTCTCTATTACTCCCTTCTAAAAATAAAAATCTATCGGTTTCCCCTGTGCCGGAATGAAGTCACTTCTTAAGTACAGTACTGATGGTGGTATCTGTTTCAGGCTAAGTAAACATATACCATGCCTTGACTATTATACGAGTTCATCATGTAGTCCCCACATTTACCTCCATGTCAAGGGGTAGGATAAAGCACCCAATAGCACACGCAGACTTATACCATTGTGTGTGTGTCTCTGTTCAAGACGATCTAAAAATACTGCACCACCAAGTGTTCTAGCCCTCCTCTCGCCCTCAACACCCCCCTCTCATCACGAATAGTCTGAACGCTTCTCAATTTAGGGAGCAGGATCACGTTGACCGGCGCGGAGGAAACAGGGAAAATGAGGCCCGTTGTCACATGACTCGCGATGCCTTCCTGGCTGAAATTAACTTTAAAGATTTCTTACATCTGGACTTCTGGGAACATCACTAAAAAAAAAGGGGGGGGGGTGCGAAGGGATACGTTGGTGTTATGTGCTTTCACCCCCCCCCCCTATCCACCACGCCCACTCAAGTTTCACACTTCATGTAGGAGAAGAGTCATGTACAGTACATTTTAGGAACAGTGAAGTCTCACAAGAAATATTCACAAAGTAACACAGAATGCGATAGACAACAAGATTACCAAGAGAGCTTGTGTTATTAAACAAACTCAGAGGAGCCCCCCCCCCCCCCCCCCAAGATCCGATAATGGATAGAAATATTAAAGCCTTGGTTTTATTTTGATTGTCTAAAGCAAAAAGCTTTTCAAAGAATCATTTAATGTTAATTTTCACTTGAAAAAAAATCTATTATCGATAATGATTTCATTGGAATGCTACGGGCACACTGGTTAGATGGACCTGATGCACCGGGTAGAAAAAAAAACTTCCATTTTCGGCAATGCAGCAACCGAGCCTAACAGAAGATGACGTTTAAAGGGTGCACTATTTCTCAACTATGTTTGACCTTTCCTCTTCCACTTTTGTACAGACGTAAAGCTAACATTCAATACGTAATCTCAATCCACCACTTTTTATCTCTTCCTGACGCGAATCAAGATTTAACCTCGACCAACATTCTGGGATACGGATAAAAGGAGAATCCTGAAATAAATCACGTTTGCAGACTTTTGCTAGCAGTTAAAATGAAGCATCGAGGTCAGTCATTGATTAGCCACTTTTCAACTATCTCAAACACACAGGTCAATAAATATCTAAGGAAAGTAAAAGGGCATTTCACATTTCCTTGACCTTCTTAAAAATCAACAGATATCCATTGATAGGGAGGGGAAACAATTCATGGGGGTAGGCATAACACTTCTAATAAAACCCATTCCGAGGATTAAAAAAAATATATATCTATTAATAAGCTACGCCACTGTTCATATCGTAGTCAATGTCACACACACACACGCACATACACACTTATAAACCTAAGCCATCTCCCCCTCTCTCCTTCACAGGCATAAGACTAACGATGCTCATTTCCCAGATTTTTTTTTTATGTTGCACGTGCTCAGACTCCCACTTTACTGCCACCCCACCCCCCTCCCCACACCCACAAACCTTTCCGCAGCATAACAAATTACCCGTGAGACAAGGCTCGTGCCGCCCTAATTACCCATGACCGCTTGTTTACGTATCTTGTGCCACGCAGTCCGTGACGGATCACTTCCTGATAATGTTACCCACTGCATGACGACACAGGACTACCGGGGACATGGCCAGGGCAACACAGCAGGAGAATAACAGAAAATGCAATAAATTTTAAAACGCCATTAAAAAGACTCACCCCCTCCCCACAAACATATTCTATTTCCCCATCACGAACGATGCATACATATTCAAGAGCACTAGGAAACACATTTTAATGCGAGAAGCTGTCAAAGATAGCGAAATAAGGGACAGTCCTGACCATAGCATGAACCACGGACCCTCCGACTGGACACAGCTTAGCAGCAACACTTACAGTTTCCCAAGCCACACCTCTCGTGTTGACCTATACTGAAGACGTTTAGAGCCAAAGGCAGCACTGTTATAAAGTGGATTAGATCAGAATAGCTCATACGTGTTCAGGGAGTTTACTATAAACGTTTCACGCTACTTAGAAACAAATTAAAATATAAACACTAAGAACATAACACTAAGAGTTTGAGATCGTAGACTTCCAGACCGATTGTTCCATGCAGGACAGTAGAGTTCTTCGTCCGGTACACACATGTTCTTATCCAGCTACAATAAATTGAAAGGGGGAAAAAAGCAACATTATTGGTTAAATACTGAAATATTATTGGTTACATACTGATATACAGAAATATCTAAGAACATAACACTAAGAGTTTTAGATCGTAGACTTCCAGACCGATTGTTCCATGCAGGACAGTAGAGTTCTTCGTCCGGTACACACATGTTCTTATCCAGCTACAATAAATTTAAAGGGGGAAAAAAGCAACATTATTGGTTAAATACTGAAATATTATTGGTTACATACTGATATACAGAAATATTATGATTGGTTAAAAACTGAAATATTATGATTAGTTAAATACAGAAATGGTCTGACGACACTGTTTTACAGCTACAAAGTTGTCTGGAGCAAACAGATTGGGACATGTTTGTAAACAACTGCCCAGACAGATGAACTTACCACAATTCGTACATCCTGTTCTGTGAAAACATGATTGTACCAAAGAAGAAAATCAAAACATTCAGTAATAATAGACCCTGGATGACCAACATTAAAAATTAACATTCTGTCGACATCGAGTAGTACATAGAAATCTATTTATAAAGCGCTGGTTATGAGTGTGTATGTGTTTTTCGTGTGTGAATGTCGTTCGTATGTGCATCTATATTGTTATTGTACAATAGTTACGCTGAGGGTGTCAATTGTAATCAAACCAAATTTCCATTTGATTGGATCAATAAAAGCTATCTAATCTTATCTTATTATGATTGGTAGAATACTGAAATATTGGTAATTATTATGAATTATTATGATTGGTTAAATACTAAAATATTATGACTAGAATCCATGTGCCACAAATGTTTTTACAAGCTGAAAAAATTCCATAATGGTAAAACCAGAGTTTTCACTGCGTGGCCAATAGTCTTAGTTAGTAATTTGTTTTTCGCTAAGATATACATAAAATTACAACAAAAAAAATGCATTTCGAAAATACAATTTTATATACTGTAAAAATTATTGCCAAAAAAAAAGGGGGGGGGGGGTCAAAAATTATTGAAACAAGTGAAGCCTCATTATATCAGAAAACATCAGGCAATGAATATGAGATTTTAAAGATGAACTTACACTCCCAGATTAAGAAGACCACAGACTGCCTGGAGAAATGGCTGGTAGTACAACATATGAGAACGGACTCGCCTGTCGACTGAAGCACAAATAGGGACAGTTTCTGATATGGTTACCATCATGACATTAACTCCTGCTATAACGCAGACCGTGACTACACACCGAACAATTGTAAAGTGGGGATGATGAGGATCAGGTAAACACATCTTTGAATAAAAAAAAAAGTTGACATCTAAGAATTTCAACATAAAAGAAAGAGCCTGCTGAATCTTTGAAGTTAGAGTGTCACCCTGAATACCTGAAGACTTTGAATAAAAGTCAATCTACCCTTTCTTTTCTTCATGGTGCCCTCACTGCAGCTAAGTACCCTACCCCATGCTGTTACACATTTGCTACATCTGCAAGGATCAAGTCAGACTACAACAAGACTATAGTCAGAACTATATATTAAGAAAAAAAAATTAATTAAAGGTACAAAACTTAGGGCACCAAAGGGTTCATATCAGAGTGTGCGCCCCACAGCTGGCGCCTTTGAACAAACGAACGTGACGTGAGCGGGCAGTCAAAGCCTTCAAACCTATCATGCAGCAAGAGGGATCGAGATTTGCCTCTCCCCCCACTCTCTTTGTTAAGCACCCTCCCAGGACGCAGCTTCCTCCAGCCCATTAATCGCCGGTTGAAATATACACATAATCTTTAAGTGAGAGCCTGGGTAAATAATGTGACTCTACAGCAGCTTGATAAGTTTAAGGCGTAACCAGGTCTGAAATGTGAGTGTGGTTTAACCGTGTCAGTGGCGGCGCATGGTAGGTCAGAAAGTGCACCTTGGTGTTAACTTTATTTCGATCTCCTTCCTCTTCGAATAAATTGAAATGAATTTCTAGAGAATTGGCAGATCCATTATTACACACACTTCTGGCACCCCATTTTAAATATTTCGTAGTTTATATAGGTATAGCTCACGAAGATACCAGAAGTCCGGAAAAAAGGAACACGTCCTCTTTTTTTTGTCCTCCGTTCGGAATACATTGGCCTAAAATGCGAAATCTCAGTCCTTCAGTCTGTTGTTTACTGCAATTGCATATATTCCATCAACCGAGTTCATCCCTTCAAATATCTTCATCTTTAACTACACAAAACCACTCAATAAATAACAGAAAGGTTGCAATATTTTGGACAACCCCCATCATAAACCGGTGTTGGTACTGTTGATATTGTGCGCAAAGGTGCACGCGTTCAAGATAATAAAGTATTGTTCTCCGCCAATACACTAATGGTAGTTATTTGCTTATTGCTGACGGTAAACACATTATATAAGTCACTTCAGTTTCTGATACCAAATGGTACTAACCTCGGTCAATCTCGCCTACATGAAGTGTTCAGCTAATCTTACGTCACAATTGGTAGCCCACAGGTCTCGCAAGATGACGGAATAGTTTTTGGAAAATCCGGACTACCGTGTCAAGTCAGACATTCTTTTTTTTTTCACGGAAACGTCCACTCCTCCGTGTAGTGCAATTTGATTACAATTTCAATTTACGTCTGGATGACAGTTTGGTGTCTGGTGGCGGACTCGGATGACGGATGCTGGATCTGACAGATGCCAGACGATGAGAGATCAGTTCACAGAGGGCTGTGCTATTATACAGATGTCAGACAATGTCGTTTGTGAGTGAAATTAAAACTGACTCTGCCCGAGGGGCGACTTACTCGAAGATGTATTCATGTATTGTTTGAAAATATTCTTCTTAAATTCTTTGATGTATATCTTCTTGTTGGCTTTGAAATCTTCAAGTCTATTTTAAAACACTTATGGAGTGTGTTGGTGTGTGTCTATTGGCTGATGCAACTTTTTTTTTATATATTGTAAAATAGTGGTGAACGAATGATGTAAAGAGAAGATGTATATTTTTGTAATCTTGTACTTTTAGATATTTCTACACAGTGATTGAAAGCTGTAAATATTTGTTTATAAAAATCTTTTTTTTTTCATTAAGAGAATATGCGAGGTTAATTCGAATTTTTTAAATATAAAATTTGTCCAGCTAGCTACATAAAGGAATGGACGGGCCTGCCATTGAGGGCGATTCTGTTCAAGGCAAAAGACAGAGAGGAATGAAGAAGGATGATCAAGAGATCTTGTGTGGTGCCCCAACAGACTAAGTGATAGGTGAAGGTGAAGGAAGATAAAGCTACAACATGGTTCCTATCAACACTAACCCTATTCAACAATGTTATATTAGCGTTCCTATCAACACTAACCCTATTCAACAATCTTATATTAGCGTTCCTATCAACACTAACCCTATTCAACAATCTTATATTAGCGTTCCTATCAACACTAACCCTATTCAACAATCTTATATTAGCGTTCCTATCAACACTAACCCCTATTCAACAATCTTATATTAGCGTTCCTATCAACACTAACCCTATTCAACAATCTTATATAAGCGTCTGCATAACATAAAACGAGCCAAATGAGACAGTGTTATGTGGGGTACACGTCATGTATGACAGAAACGTATTAAGTTATATTTACATTCTAGAAGCTTCAGTTTCTACGCAGAAAAGTGCATTGGTTTCTGGTACAAGGTCATAGGAAAATAAATTGGTTTGGGACACTATATAAAAATGGGAGACAAGCTTTAGTCGGGGTCTGCTCAATTGATACGTTTTAAGCTATGAGTGAGGTCTACATTTGTAAATCTATTATTGAATTTGATTAAAAAGTGTATTATTGTTTGATATATAATGTGTGCTCTTTCCATGATTTTTACTTGAAGAGGAACACTGCTGTTTTGTTTTGTTGTTTTTTTTTTTTTTACTAATACAAGGACCTTTGTTATACAAGGCAATGTCCAACAGTTAGTTATAATTTGTACACATACGGTATGGTATTCACCATCCAATCACATTGGTATACAAGCGGATTAACTTCCATCCTTTAATACAAAATATAGGACCAAAAAAAAACAACAACTCATTGTAGTTGTTAACATGGGAAGTAGTTAAAAACGGAATCACTCTGATAGCACCATTGCAGAATGATAATTATCTTAGCATTTAAGGTCGAAGGCCAAAACATTGGTTTCAACATCCCTCTGCCAAAACTAAGTGAGTAGAACATCAATGAAACGAGAACAAATCAAAATGAGTTTCACTTGAACAGTAGAGAAGTTACGCATTCTATTGTAAACAGATTGTCAACTGAACTTAACTAAAACATGTTGTTTTTTTAAGGGTGGATATTTCGTTGTGACCGCTGTCAAAAAAACAACAACAAAAAACGCATGGCCATATCACAAGGTCCTCAGGGCTACCTAAGACCATCCTTCAGGGAACAGTAGCAGGAGTCAGAGAACGCGATGGAAAGGCATCAAATAGTGGACGGGCCTGTCCATTGACAAAGCAAAAGAGAGAGAGGGAGGGATAGAGAAATGCGATTGACAGATCATGTGTGATGTCCCAAAGATTAAACAGAGTAAAGGATAGGTAAAGGGGACTTATTTACAAGGCATGTCATTTTTCTTTCCCGGTAAGGGAAATTAACAAAAGATTACGTCGTTTAACGGTAGACTTATCGAAGCAATCTACCCATCTAGACAACCGATCATTCTGTAATCAGACCCTAACGGCCAAAGATAAGACACAAAAGATGTCCGTCGTGTTGTCACGTGAAAGCTAAGATCTAGCAGAAGACTGGCAACGAACTATATTATTTATGAAGAACCAGCTGCCACACCAGGATACGTTACTCTAGGTATTATTAGTCACTGCTTTGTCAGCAGTCACTCAGGCGAATAAGTATTTTAACGTAACGAAAAGGGAAGACAATTCACTAAACATTTGAGAAATTCTTATCATGTCGTTCCAAATCTTTAAGCCGCTAGGAATGGCCAAAAGAAAAAAAAAAGTGTTTTGTTTTGTTACGTAATGCATTACCTATAAGAGAGTCCCTACTCTTCATTGCCATATCGAAGACGCAAACAGAAAGGGCAGTCAATTGAAAAAAACAACTTGTTACTTGGCACGCAACGGCGGGTAGCCTGTGACCGAGAGAGGTGAATAACCTTCAGCAGTTTGATACCGCCAGTTTATCATACAGACATTCTAGACCAATTCAATCAAAAGTCTGCAAAGTCGAAATGACTCAATCCGAAATCTAGAAAGACTCTAAAAATAAATAAATAATTTTTTTTAAAGACGCCTAGAAATTAAGTTCAATAAAATATGTAATGATAAATGGACTTTTAATTAATAAGTAGTAAATATGTATAGCATTGATTATCAATAACTGACTTAACTCATACCTAACAGTCATCCTCCGAGCTCAATAAGGTGAGTATTAATAAAATGACTATTAAGCTCAGTAGGCTTCCCACCGGTTCACGACTTTTCAGCAATGTTCCTGAAATCGCATGTAACAGTTACAACCTTATGTCAGGACTCGAATCCAGGACACTGAATTAGTTGTCAAACATGCCTACCCATTAAGCCAGATAGTCACAAGCCATTTTTAATTAAATGAAATGTATTTAGATAATTTAATTGATCAAAAGCTGTCATTTATGTTTAGACAAAAATTCAGCAGTCGGTTGTTAGAAGGAAACATTTGCATCAACATCGACTTTCTGCTTTTTTTGGTTCCATAAGGAAATAGTCGGAAGTGTGCTTTCAAATGGTGGATTGTTTTATTATTTCTCGTCTCGTTTTGAAAACGAGGCTGTTTGTTTGCAAAGTGTAAATGTTAATCTATTTTTAAAATCGAAGACAATAAATACAGTTCTTATGTTTCAACATTTTAAAAAATTCACGAAACTTGAAGTTTACGGATGTTTCTTATAAACAAAGTTATTTATGTTTTATTCATTTTTTTTTAAAAATGTTTCGCCATCTTTAACAACCCATTTAAATCAGCTTCACTGATCCGGCAGTGTGCCGGCGTCCGGAAACAGACACAAGGGGGGAACGTTTAAGCTTGGGAATAAAAAAAAAATAAAACGCAAATGGTTTTAAATGCAAGAATGTCCCGAAGTCTGGTCGCACTGCATGGTGCCGCTTTCCGTTCTTGGACACTGGAGCTTTGTGGTCTGCGTCATCGAATAGGAAGACACGTCTGACTATCAAAGGGAGGAAATCAGTTCTTACAACCCGTAATAACTTAATGCCAGTCGTTGTTTTTTAATTGGATGGATGGTCAACAAAATTATTATTTTCCTTTTCAACTGCGATTGTTTGGGGCATAGGAATACATGTTACATATACATTTGAAGAAATACAAAAAATCGGTGAATTAAACACTGAATATTTTCATACTATAAGTTAATTACATTAATCTGTTCCTATTTACATTTTGATTTTACAGTGTAACAATGGCAGAGATAACAACATATATTGATTTTAAAATTTATATACTTTATTATTACTTCCGCAATCTGTACATCGGATACACCAAAAAGCTTGCCTCCATTAAATGAAAGTTTCCAATGACGAAATAGAGGCAACGGGCCGAGGAGGATATGAATCTCGAACATCAGAATCAAAAACACAGTCTAGTCAATGCTATATGAGGTAACCATCTCATACAATACTCTGAAAGATCTAATCGTTTGATTAGGTTGTGGTTATGGCACAGTCTACTGAACCGTTAGGGCACCACAGATGACTTGTCTACCATTTTCATGCATTCCTTTCTGAGTTTTGCCTTGGATAGAATCTCTTTCAATAAGAAACCCGTACATTCTTTGATGTTGCCTTCCCATCGCTATCACTGCATCTTCCTCTATCCTGGCACTAGTCCAAGAAAGAAGATATTTAGCGGCCATGACAATCTTGTGATGTGGACATACATTTTTAGTTAGCGTTTTTGACAGAGGTTAGCAGGTCATCGTGGGGCCCAATTGCTGTTGTGATCCTGTTTCTAATCTCTTCGTTTGTGATTTATGTGATACCTATGATCTTTCTGTGGCATCTCTATTCTATTGCTAGGATTCTTCTCTCTAGTTCTTCAGTCAGCGTCCGAAATTCCCAAGCATATGGCGGTGACCATGAAGTGCATCAGTCTAATGTTAATGTCGAGGGCTATGCCTTTGTCTTTCCAGGTTGTTTCGCAAGTGCTGCTGTGGACTGAGCCAGTCTGACTAATCAGTAGTTCGGAATATGAAAGACTAAATGTACAATGAATGACAGCCACGGTGGTGTACGTATGTTTGTTACGCGCGCCCTAAATTGAGCGATGTTAAGGTTAGACTATGCCCTCTGTAACGAGGTAAGCACATAGGGTCTAGAAGGTCAAGTTGGAAACTCCATTGATTTATTTAAAAATAAACACACACACACACATAAGAAGCACGTCACATTTGAAGCTCAATAAAGAAATGGTAACAGATGGGTGGCTAGTTTCTTCTCCTTTTTCTCTTTCTAAAGAAAGTTTTTTTTGTTTTTTTTTGGTCAAATTTTACTGTTACTATGACAAACTTAGAAACAAGAATAAAAAAAGGAAGGGGGAGGGTATGATGGGGGACTACTCAATTTAATACCTTTTTTTTTTTGTAAGCTGCCACAACAATCAACCCCCAGCACACACAATATTTTTTATCTACACACTGAGCCACATCAATCTTGTGAATTCGGACTTGCATTAAGCACTGCTTTTTGTAAGCTGTGTATTGTTCACTAGACCTGAGTACTTTTGTACAGACCGGTTAAAGTATTATGTTGACAATCAAACGCACTTTTGTTTTTAAATTTTATTTATGAAGATTAGATGACGCGAGAAAGTTGCCAAGGAAAAAAAATCAAGCCAAATGATATAGATTTTTTGTTTGTTTATCCAAAAAGGTTGTGGACTTGGTGGCCAACGACTTTGTGACATTAGTATACAAGTCGTTTTGTTTTCATATAACCATAAAGCAAATACTGGAAGTAGAGGAATTTGATTAATATCTGTTCTGAGACAGAAACTGATGACTATAACATCATCTGCGCCATAGATCGCAAGGTCTGAAAGGGAAACTTTTAAGAATACCATCATAACAGAAACAGAAAAAAAAACGGAAACAGGTTCATCTAAAAGAGACGGAAAAGGTTCCTAGGTCCATTTGACGAGCCAAAGATCTGAGTATCAACAAGGTGTAAACTGACAGCCTTTTGACAAAGTCAATGTACTATGACATAAGGCGCTGTGGGAGAACCAAAGATCTGAGTATCAACAAGGTGTAAACTGACAGCCTTTTGACAAAGTCAATGTACTATGACATAAGGCGCTGTGGAAGAACCAAAGATCTGAGTATCAACAAGGTGAAAACTGACAGCCTTTTGACAAAGTCAATGTAATATGACATAAGGCGCTGTGGAAGGGTGAAAAGTAACCTTCAGCAGTCAAACAAAAGGTCTACATTACTCTACATGAACCCGTTGAAGAAGAAAACGTGATAAAAAAATGTTTGTGAGGTTTTGACGCTTGTTTTTAGAGTGAAATTAGTGTATTTTTTTGTCCCCTCTTTGTAACAAAGAAATACGCCTTCATTAAAAAGCGGCTCAATTTACTATCCATGTCCTCAAACATTTCTTGATCTCACACATTCAATACAGAGCGCGACTCAACCCATAGCCTCTGTTCTCACACATTCCATGACCTCACACATTCCCTGTCCTCACACATGCATTAAAGAGCGCAACTTCTGCCATTGCCCCCCCTCCGCACACCTTCCTTGCCCCCCCCCCCCTTGTTCTCCCACATTCAGTAAAGATCTAGGCAATCTGGCGCCATTACATAGATTCGCTGATATTCGTCAACTGTCAAGGCGATATTAAAACGCACCGAATGACAAGGTAAGAACTGGGAAGTGAGTATAGAGCTAACTCTACATGAAATAAACAAGTCTCTATACAAGCACGCTGTACTATCTCTCGGATGGAAGATAATAAAATAATTAGTTTTATTTTCAATTTAATTAACTGTCTTCTCTGCTGTTTTTTTTTCCTCCTGTTTTTACCTTTTCTTTGCTAGAAATTAATTTTGACAAGGAAACAGTCATAAAAAAATCTAACAAATTAAAAACTCACACACAATATAGAAACAAAACAAAAGAAGGAAGAAAAAAAATCGGTCGGGATTTATTTAGATCTCGAGCGAGCGAGTGAAAGAGATTTTTCTAGAAACTCTGTTGTGATTTGTTCATCGGCCCGTGGTCCGGTTCTGTCCGGTAGTCTTGTGTCCAGGAGGGAATCCTCTGGGCGAGATAAAAATAAACAGTTCCACAAGAGAAAGACAAATATGAAAAAAAAAAGTCAGGGGAGATTATTAGAGGCAAAAAAACTTTGGCTAAGGATTTGGGAGAATAGTGTAAATGGTGAGCTAAAGAGAGGTGGGGCGCCTAGTCAAGACTTAAGAACTTCTTTAATTTATATCAGAACACGGCTTGTCCTTGCTATATACAATCTGTATTCATCTTGAATCAAAGTTTCAACAGTAAGAAAGCGATTACATATTTAAAACATCAACGCCGAGAACAACGTTTGATATATGTATTAAAATACCAACCTGTAACTCAGCTCATGTCAGTGTTGTCGATGGGATGCGAACTTGGAGCCCAAACTGTAACTCAGCTCATGTCAGTTTTGTCGATGGGATGCTAGCTTGGAGCCCAACCTGTAACTCAGCTCATGTCAGTGTTGTCGATGGGATGCTAGCTTGGAGCCCAACCTGTAACTCAGCTCATGTCAGTGTTGTCGATGGGATGCTAGCTTGGAGCCAAACCTGTAACTCAGCTCATGTCAGTGTTGTCGATGGGATGCTAGCTTGGAACCCAACCTGTAATTCAGCTCATGTCAGTGTTGTCGATGGGATGCTAGCTTGGAGCCCAACCTGTAACTCAGTTCATGTCAGTGTTGTCGATGGGATGCTAGCTTGGAGCCCAACCTGTAACTCAGCTCATGTCAGTGTTGTCGATGGGATGCGAACTTGGAGCCCAACCTGTAACTCAGCTCATGTCAGTGTGGTCGATATGATGCTAGCTTGGAGCCCAACCTGTAACTCAGCTCATGTCAGTGTTGTCGATGGGATGCTAGCTTGGAGCCCAACCTGTAACTCAGCTCATGTCAGTGTTGTCGAAGGGATGCTAGCGTGTAGCCCAACCTGTAACTCAGCTCATGTCAGTGTTGTCGATGGGATGCTAGCTTGGAGCCCAACCTGTAACTCAGCTCATGTCAGTGTTGTCGATGGGATGCTAGCTTGGAGCCCAACCTGTAACTCAGCTCATGTCAGTGTTGTCGATGGGATGCTAGCTTGGAGCCCAACCTGTAACTCAGCTCATGTCAGTGTTGTCGATGGGATGCTAGCTTGGAGCCCAACCTGTAACTCAGCTCATGTCAGTGTTGTCGATGGGATGCTAGCTTGGAACCCAACCTGTAATTCAGCTCATGTCAGTGTTGTCGATGGGATGCTAGCTTGGAGCCCAACCTGTAACTCAGTTCATGTCAGTGTTGTCGATGGGATGCTAGCTTGGAGCCCAACCTGTAACTCAGCTCATGTCAGACTTGTCGATGGGATGCTAGCTTGGAGCCCAACCTGTAACTCAGCTCATGTCAGTGTTGTCGATGGGATGCGAACTTGGAGCCCAACCTGTAACTCAGCTCATGTCAGTGTGGTCGATATGATGCTAGCTTGGAGCCCAACCTGTAACTCAGCTCATGTCAGTGTTGTCGATGGGATGCTAGCTTGGAGCCCAACCTGTAACTCAGCTCATGTCAGTGTTGTCGAAGGGATGCTAGCGTGTAGCCCAACCTGTAACTCAGCTCATGTCAGTGTTGTCGATGGGATGCTAGCTTGGAGCCCAACCTGTAACTCAGCTCATGTCAGTGTTGTCGATGGGATGCTAGCTTGGAGCCCAACCTGTAACTCAGCTCATGTCAGTGTTGTCGATGGGATGCTAGCTTGGAGCCCAACCTGTAACTCAGCTCATGTCAGTGTTGTCGATGGGATGCTAGCTTGGAGCCCAACCTGTAACTCAGCTCATGTCAGTGTTGTCGATGGGATGCTAGCTTGGAGCTCAACCTGTAACTCAGCTCATGTCAGTGTTGTCGATGGGATGCTAGCTTGGAGCCCAACCTGTAACTCAGCTCATGTCAGTGTGGTCGATATGATGCTAGCTTGGAGCCCAACCTGTAACTCAGCTCATGTCAGTGTTGTCGATGGGATGCTAGCTTGGAGCCCAACCAGTAACTCAGCTCATGTCAGTGTTGTCGATGGGATGCTAGCTTGGAGCCCAACCTGTAACTCAGCTCATGTCAGTGTGGTCGATGGAATGCTAGCTTGGAGCCCAACCTGTAACTCAGCTCATGTCAGTGTTGTCGATGGGATGCGAACTTGGAGCCCAACCTGTAACTCAGCTCATGTCAGTGTTGTCGATGGGATGCGAACTTGGAGCCCAACCTGTAACTCAGCTCATGTCAGTGTTGTCGATGGGATGCGAACTTGGAGCACAAGCGCTTTACTACTCTGCAACCACGACCACATAACTTTTTTTTTTTTTTTGGGGGGGGGGGGAGGAACGTTTAGAACTAAAAAGAAAAAGGAATGTTTCCCTTTCAGACCTGGCGGTCTTTAGAGTAGATGATGTCATCTGTTTTTATGGCCGACGTTTAACGAGGGTGTCATGTGACCAGCACAAGGATCATCCAACTTCACTTTCCCCAACTATCGTCAGGTTCCCATCAGAGTTGGGTGGACTCATTGGTGTCCGAAATCCCTGAAATTCAAAATCCCAGTCTTCACCGAGATTTGAACCCGAAACCCCTCCGTTCGGAAGCCAAGTGCTTCACCACTCATCCACCCCCACCACGACATTAAGAACTCAGACTGAGGGTAAATCTATGCCGTCAGTGACGTGTAGGTCAAGGCTTGCCCCCACCTTGACTCAGACATAGCCCTGCCACTGGTGACACTTTACCACAAGTAGATCTCCAACTTTGAGCCGAGCCACGTGCAGAGCAGTAAGTACGCAAAGTAAAGATGACAAGACCATCTGGGTAACAAGGAAAGAGAACAAGCGACACACACCAGGTGGGGAGGGGAGAGAGTATATGAGAAGGTTACCTGGTAAGAAAGAAAGAAAGGTATGGCACGACCACCTGGTCCAGTAGTAAAACTTTCTCGCTCAAGCCAAAAAAAAAAAAAAAAGGTAGACTGAAACACTTAATTACTGCTCACCATTGATTGACAGGTTTACACTCGCACGTGCTTCAGCCTTACCGTCTACGTTTTAGGGACAGATACGTGCGTTCATCTTGCGAGGTCAGATATAAACAAATACAGGACACCCCCCCACCACCCCAATCTTTTTTGTTTGTAACTGAAAACTAATTAAAAGTAAAGAAACACCCCCCCCTCCTTTCAGACCATGCAGTCCATAGGGCAGACGACGTGAAAGTCCAACCAACTCTAATAGGTGCCTGAATTAGTTTGGGAAAATTAAGTCGGTGGGTCGTTGTGCTGTCCACATGACACCCTCGTTAACCGTTGAGAGGAAAAGTAATAATATATAATAATAAAAATACACACTTTGAAATTAAACATATATAATACAAAAAGGCATATCGTATATAGTCAATTGGACTCCATCAGTCGTAGAACGACTATGGTTCATCTCGAACACTTTTTGATATGGCTGTGTAACCCTATTTTGGAGAGACACTCCCGTCCACATATATTGCATCGTATATAATAAAGTCTAGAAATGTATTGAGGGTATCCTGCATCCACCGTCACTCTAATCAACCCAATTTTTCTCACCTTTTTCAGGGTAGGTTTGCTAAACAAGTCTCTTCATTATTAAATCAGAGTGTAGCATCTCATGAGTAGCAAGCTAGATGATACTTTCGGGGGGGGGGGGATGAAGAAGGGAGGAAAAAGAGGAGCTCAGTGGATGATAGCTGTTCACTGCTCTCCACCCCGACCACCTTTCACCATCAATCACGTTAAGTGACCACCAGTCAGAGAAGCCATGGCGATAGTATTTGCCCACTAGAAAAAGGTACCCGGATTACATACATTCTATTTCACGTTGAGACCGATAAAAGAGGAAGCAAAAGGAGGGGTCCAAAAAAAAAAAAGAGAAAAGAAACTGTCCTGTTCCAATAGTGAATGACACTGATTTGATAAGTGTAGAAAGTTACTTTATTTAACATACTTTTTATATCATATAAACTAGTAACAAAAACCTTGGAGCAAAGGACAAGCATATCATATGTCAATCTATCTGATGGACCCTAACTTCTGGTCAGAATTTCATATTTCACTCCTGCTGAAGGTATCGTCTTTTACTCACACTCCACGGATCTGTGAGCACTAAATAACTTGCTCACCATCACTGAATGAAAGAAGACACTGAAAGCGATCTTGTCTGCATAAGTTGTGGTGAAGCTATTCCTAGACTGACAACTATTGTGAATGCATTCTTAAACACCATGCTGTCGACTGCTAAAAAGCTTTCTTTCATGTGTGTAGAAATTCAATTAATTTAGAAATTTGTTTGTTTTGTCTCATTCTTCTCCAGAAACTTTCATTTTACAAATTTAATTTCCCAGATGTGTGCTGCTATGATGACCTTTATTTTTATTTACATATGTTGTTGAAAAACATTTTATGGGTGGTTTTGAAAAAAAAAAAATTGCTATCAGAATTTGTAGGTTTGCATGGAAGAGTACATCAACAAAGCAACTATAACACAGAATCTCTTGGAAACGATACACACAACATAACAATATACGTAATTATACGTGTATATATATATAGTTCTTGACTAAGTTAATCCATATATTTTATTCTTAGCTCTGTACCAATAGTAAATACTCTCTTAATACTTTGGCAATGCTGGCGACTCGATCTTGTTTTTGATTCTACTTGTTCTACATACAGACTGTTTGATCTCCCAACCTCGTTTTGAAAACGGAACATATTTCGACACATACAGAAAGGCATATATTTCGTAAACCATACGTTTGTAATACAGACTAGGGGTACACCAGCTTTAAAAACGGGTAGCCAGTGGCGTAGCTAAATGGGGGAGGAGGGGTGGAGAATTTTAAAATTCCTAGCTACGCCCC
The DNA here is from genome assembly GCA_036873155.1 of Biomphalaria sudanica. Taxonomy (NCBI): domain Eukaryota; kingdom Metazoa; phylum Mollusca; class Gastropoda; family Planorbidae; genus Biomphalaria; species Biomphalaria sudanica. The sequence continues at coordinate 252,259 of JAZGLO010005667.1, read as the reverse complement.
TGTAGGTAGCCTCGGCTATAGTTACCGTATCAGAATTGTATAAAAACCTCAGGTGCATGTATGTACGTAAGCTGCCATTGTCAGACTTGGATGGGCATTGTGTTTTAATTACAGAAACTCACCAACTGACAGGTGCTGGTTCGAGACGGATAGGCCTAACCAGTGCAATGTGATAGACATTTCAAACAAGTGCGAACGAGAACTTATAAATATAAGAAGCAGCGCATTAACGGCAATAAGAATAATAATAATAATATTAATAATAATAAAATGTTGAGATAAATAAAAATGCATAAATTAAAAAAAGAACTGACATGTAAGATGACAGTATCACTGCCATTTTTTTCTTCCGTCCACGGGTCGCTTGCCTCCGCGGCAACGCATGACTGAACGTGGCATCAAAAGAACGGGGTGGGCGCTAAGACTTTAAGGTACTCAAGACACGAGCTTCCCGTTGCCAGGCAACTATCCTTTTATCGGGCAAACAAGCCATTGAACAGGAAGTTTCAACAATAGTAATTACTGCCGGGGAAGAGAGGGAGAAGAAATGGAGGGGGGTGGGGGTGAGCGAGTTACTGTACTCATGTGCAGCCCCGACACACTACGATAACATTACATGTAAGTGTCCTAAGTGTGTCGTTACAAATACTGAAATAGAAGGGGGGGGGGGTCATCGTGGTGACAACTTCCAAAAAGAACTGAACAAATGAAAAAAAAAAGGTTATTTGGGGGAGTTGTCCCGAATTTCAATGAATCGGAGAAATCTTTGCAAACAACGGGAACTGACAATAAAATGGAGTTCTATTTGAAAAACGGGAATAGTCAATGAAATGTAGAGTTCTATTTGAAACAACAGGAAATGTCAATGAAATGCTGAGTTCTATTTGAAAAAAAACGGGAATAGTCAATGAAATGCAGAGTTCTATCTGTAAGCACAAGCATAAAGCTAACAGGTTGACCAATGTTCTTGTGAGTTTTCCGAGACTGCAAATAGTCCTGTATTACACCGAAATGTATTAGATGCCTGTAACACCAGGTAGAACTTTGGAAGGTTCTTCAAATCTCAAATTACCACAAAGTCCTCAAGAAGTGACAGAGAAAAGAAAGTTTTATAAATGTATGAAACAAACTCTTTTTTTTTCCTTATTGTACCAGCAGTGTCACGCTGTACGTACTGACCTAACTGACCTGTGGTAGGACCATCCATCACTGACTGACTGACTGGCTGTTGATAGCCTACTGAATTAAGATTTTTTGCTTGTCGATATGTGAATGGGCAATGTGTTAGTAACACGTAGATCTGGAATCTATACAAAGTAAAGTTCCCCTTTCAGACCTTGTGGTCTAAAGGGCAGATGATGTAAAGGTAATCTGTTTCTGTGGCCTACGGTTAACGAGGGTGTCATGAGGCCAGCACAACAACCAACCGCCTTTACTTTTCCCCAACTAATGTCAGGTACCCATTATATCTGGGTGGACTCAGAGGCGCCCGAAAATCCAGGATAAAAAAATCCCACTCTTCACCAGGATTCGAACACCAGTTTGGAAGCCAAGCGGTTTACCACTCAGCCACCTCGCCTCCTAATCTATTATCTATACAAAGGCTTTGGTTTATTAATAAAGTTAGTGGCTCTTAGTCGCTCCACAATGAGCCAAGTTTCTTCATTGAGCTGAAGTTTGGTGAGTGGATACCAAAAAATAGCCCCCCCCCCCCCAAGCACACGATAGCACCGTACTGACATGTACATCTTGTAGCATCCCACTTGCAGTAACAAGTACGCGCCACAATACTTCGTGGTGTGTGTAGGAGATTTTCACAATAAATGTAACAATGTCAAGGACGATAAATGGAACTTCATAATTGCCAACTAAATAAAAGTTACAAACATAACAACTTATACAACTTCATTCTGCGGTACTTACATGTACTGCATTACAAATAGAACAAGCAATGCTGAAATTTTTCTTTTTTTTTTTTTTTTGCACACCGGATACACCAGAAGGCTTGCTATTTATAGCTTTTCCGCAACATAAAAAAATCTCCAATATTTGACATTTTAAAACCCAACACAATCTTTCAACAGCTGATTTAAAAAAAAATACACACACAAACTGAAAACATATGACAGAAAAAAAACAACACATAGCTATCACCATAAGAATTCACTTTTAGATTGATCAGAAACGCGCGTCTTTCTGCAATGCGATCATTCAATTCATTTAGTTTTGTTTTTGTGGTCCCTTTTTTTGTTTGTTTGACAAGAAATCTAAAGATGAAGAGATACATTAAAAAGTAGTTTCGTCTGTGAGTGGGTCTGGGTGTACGTGTGTGTGTGTGTTTGAGAGTGAGAGAGACTGTGTGTGGGTCAAAGAGAAAGGAATCATGTGTGTGAGGGCATTCGAGAAAGAAATCGCGTGTGCGAATGTGTGCATGAGAGTGTATACAAGAGAGAGAGAGAGAGAGAGAGAAACGGGAACGAGAATAAATAAAGAGCATCAATGAATCAAAAGGAAACAAAATGTAGAGAAAAAAGTAAAATTCAACACACACACACACTTAGATCTCACAGCAAAAGATATGACAAATTATTCTTAAAGAAAGAACTTAGACCATTTAGAAACTCTAACATACGTAAAGATTTAGTCTGTATTCGAGCATTACCTTTGACTCTGTCATAGATTTAGAATGGAAGCAATCGTATCTTTGTCAGCCTTCAACTTAAGTGTCATTTTTTTAAAACCATTTTTTCTTCTTAAGTCTCAAAAAAAAGTTAGGGACACCTTACGATCTATACGGGAGATGATGGCAGACGGTTAACTAGGGTGTCACGTGGCAAGCACAGAGACCATCAGTCAGGGGTATCATAAATTCCCCAAAGTTAAAAACCCCAGTCTCCAGCGCGTTACCGCTCGACCAACGCGCCCCTGGAAACAATTAATACAAAGTAGTATGTGTATTACTGTGCGTGTCCGTTCTTATTAATACCATTCCTCCCCAGATAGTGCCGCCTATGGCTATGTCTCTCTATGCCATTCCTCTCCAGATAGTGCGGTCTATGGCTATGTCTCTCTATACCATTCCTCTCCAGATAGTGCGGTCTATGGCTATGTCTCTCTATGCCATTCCTCTCCAGATAGTGCCGCCTATGGCTATGTCTCTCTATGCCATTCCTCTCCAGATAGTGCGGTCTATGGCTATGTCTCTCTATACCATTCCTCTCCAGATAGTGCGGTCTATGGCTATGTCTCTCTATGCCATTCCTCTCCAGATAGTGCGGTCTATGGCTATGTCTCTCTATACCTTTCCTCTCCAGATAGTGCCGTCTATGGCTATGTCTCTCTATACCATTCCTCTCCAGATAGTGCCGTCTATGGCTATGTCTCTTTATACCATTCCTCTCCAGATAGTGCGGTCTATGGCTATGTCTCTCTATACCATTCCTCTCCAGATAGTGCGGTCTATGGCTATGTCTCTCTATGCCATTCCTCTCCAGATAGTGCGGTTTAAGGCTATGTCTTTCTATACCATTCCTCTCCAGATAGTGCGGTCTAAGGCTATGTCTCTCTATGCCATTCCTCTTCAGTTAGTGCGGTCTAAGGCATCAATATTTCTGTCCACCCTTTGTTTATATTACAATCACAAGGCAGTTAGATTACAAAGCAGTATGCTCTTAAACTCCGGTATGGCGTGGCCTGCCAAACGCCCAATCCTATTTATCTTCGCCCTAGATGAAATCAAATAGGCCTCGTTGGACCGAACTCCGGAGGATTCAAACGAAAAACCTTGAGAAATATGACAAGCCCTTCAATGCTTTGATGTTGTCGTCCCATCGCTTTTTCTAACTGCTTCTTGTTTTTCCACGGCACTGCCTCCTGCGGAAAGGTATTTGCGAGCCCTGAGGACCTCGTGATATGACCATTATGTTTAGTTCGCGTTTGTTCACAACTGCAACGAGAGGCCCAACCACCACCGCGACCAAGTTTCCGATGTCCATGTTTCCTTCCGTCTTCCCCCTTGAAAATAATCATATAATGTCGCGGAGGTCCTGGTCCACAACACTGGATGTCCGGATTTAATCTGACATATTTTTTTATTATTAGCAGAATAAATAGTACGAGCAAACGTCTAATCAAAATAGATCCAAACACGTTACTCTCAGACCTTTGCTTCCCAGTCTGCAAGCATCCTTAGACCTTTTTTTTTACGTCATCGTTTTTTTTTTCCTCTCTTCCTTTTTTTTTTTTTTTTAATTTCCTTCCCTCTTTATTTTGCAAGTAATTTAAATTAATTAATGACTAAAGAGGATTTAGTGAGATGAAGGGGGAAAAATGGAAGAAGATGAAGAGGAATGCAGAGAGGTGAAAGGGGGGGAGAGAGAGTGGGGCGAGTCCAAGAAACTGAGGACACGGTATTTAGAAACGCGGACTTGGTTTTAAAATAGGAGGAAAGACATGGGGGGGGGGGGGGGAGAAACACTTTTTCAGGCTTTTTATACACGTGAGAAAATGAGGGAAAGGGGAGGGTCAACAGAGGGGGTGGAGGTGGAGTGGGTACCAGAGGAGACGGGGCGCGTGGAGTATTTCCATCTTTGTCAGTCTGAGAACAGACCTCCTGATCAACAGCTGATGTGGATCTTAAAACTCATCAGCATCCCCTCTTTGTTTTTCTATCATTCTCCCTATCTCCCAATCCTCTTCTCTCTCTCCCTCTCTCTCTCACACGTTTTATCTTTATAATTCTTCCATTCTGCCAGGCTAAGACTAGCGTCAGTTGTGTCTCTGTCCTTCTCAAAGTACCGCTGCCACATTTCTTCAGCTTCTTTAAATGTGTCTCTTGTTGTTGGGTTTGTTTCCTCACCCCCCCCCCCCGACGTACGTGTCGTGTCCCCTATCCACCCAACTCCACCCATTAGTAGCAGACACAACAGCCGGATAGTTTGTACATTTGAATAATGTACAATGATTACCCTCTAAACGATGTCAATTAAAGACATTTTAGTTTAAGAAACTCGTTGTTTTTTTTTTTAATGACCTCACTGAAATGGAAAGTAAAATACTTCCAAGTACACCCATACAGGTTGGAATATATTATCAAATGTCTTGAAATCATTGAGTGAAGTTGTTTTTTTTTTATACCCATAACCTAAACATGAGACCACCAAGATGACCAGTTACTTATTAATAAGCAGTTTGAAGACCATTAATAACAACGTTAACTTGTTTTCTGGTTTACCTGTGACAGATAACGTAGGGGGTTGGTGGTGGTGGGGGGGGGCTATGCCGGCCATTGCAGTGATAGTACTGGCCTCCAAATACTCGTGAATCTCGTGAATCTCCATTACCTGAAATTATTTTTATCTAAAACAAATCCACAAGTGTTGATCATTGGTGTGAAACTGGCCACAAAAACCAATGCTATTTATCGCCAACACAAATGTGAAACTGTGAAGCTGAATCAACGAATGTGGCATACATATTACATCTATAAAGGCAGCACTAGGGACCATGTAGATTTACGGGACCTTACTAACAACATGCCCATGTAGCAAAGCATAGCCATATAGGTCTACATGACCTTACAGGCGTTTCATTTAAAAAAAACCAATCATATCGATAAAAAACAAGCATGGTATAGAGAATATTATCAGTTGAGCGTGTCTCTACGCCTCTTTAGTGTGCATTAAGTGCTCTTGTCCAATCTCTTTTACAGCATTAAAGAGAGAACGTTTTCATGCTGCTTTTATGACTTTGGCAACCACAACCCAGCTAGCGTTACTTCTTTGGCAACCACAACCCAGCTAGCGTTACTTCTTTGGCAACCACAACCCAGCTAGCGTTACTTCTTTGGCAACCACAACCCAGCTAGCGTTACGTCTCAGATAACAAAATCCTGATCTTCCTCGGGATCTGAACTGCCGTCCAAATAGTTAATGCCACTCAGCCAAAGATCGGAAACTAATATGAGAAAGTGGAATTGGGTAAACAAATATTCTAAGCTGCACATTCGTTTCAAATGTCTACACAACATTGTATTGGGCATATGTATTGCTCGTGTTCCCTACAAGACGATTCCAAAACATCGCGTAACATCCAGAGTACTGACAGTGTATTTTGTCTCCGCTAGTGGAGAATTCTAATCCAACCTCCAGTACTAGAGTTCACAAGATATTTTCCCGCCAAGCCAAGTCATTTACCAAAAACAAAAATACACGTGGGGAAAATGAAAGCGGCAGCAGCTATCCACGAGGAGGACGGGCCGAGGACTTAAAATTAAACTCAATATTTGTCGTACGCTACCATACGAGGAAGTGAATAGTTTCAACGTCCGCCGGACCTAGTCGGCGTGTGCGCGCATGCGTGCGTGTGTGAGCGTGCAAAGTAGGGTTTGGGAGTGAGACCGCGTCATCAAGGAGCTGCCAATCACGACCACGTGCGAAGAAAGTACTCATCCTTGCAAAGGACGACCCTCTCGAGAGGGGTCGGGGGCACAAAGAATTGTGCACAAAATTTCCGAACTGTGGAGAGATGTGTTCAACTTTTATGTACAGTTGTACTCATGAAAGCTTTATAGTCTTAGTACTTTTGTTCCAATAAACTCTGGTATGTGTCAAGCTTAACGTTGAAAGTAAATTAGTAGGCTGGTTTTGGTTTTGGTTGGTGTGCTATTTACATTGTATTCATTCAAAAAGAAACCAAGTTAACATAAGAAATTTAAGCTGTAAAAGAAAAGTGAGCAAGTACATTGTATTGTTTGCATCCAGAAAAAGAATAGAGATGTAGTATTGCTTGTGTGATGGTGAGCGAGAGGAAAAGAGAAAATTAGAGAGAGAGAAAGAAAGAAAGTGAAAAAGAGAAAAAAGAAATAACAAGAAAGAATGTCCAGAATGAGAAAAAGAAAGAGTGACAGAGAATGGAAAAGAAAGAAAGAGAGCATTAGAGAAATAAAGAGAGTAACAGAGAACAAAATAGAGATTTAAAAAAGGGTAAAGGGGTGGGGGGAAGGGTCAATCAAAAAGTACATATGAACTGCCACGTCAAAGCAAAGAATAAAACAACATGGCAACGTATTCACCTAGACATTATTCTTACAGACAGGACTTGAAGGAGGCTAATAGAATATTCCAGACGCTGTACTCACGCACATACACGACATCACACCCAATTGTAAATACACATACACAACTACACAGGCACACAAACACCAAATTGTACACACACACATACAAAAAAAAGTGTTATTAATGAATATCACGTTATAACGATGTTTTGAATCTCGGACTTTCACAAACTAAAACCCAACCGTCACTGACTGCTAGTATGAGGTCCAGAACTAAGAGGCTAACCTTATGGGGCACCGAGTGAGACGCAAGTGAGATAGTACACGTAAGGCAGATATTAATGCATAACACAATTAGCTAAATATACACCATACTTTTTTTTTTAATTCAAAGCTTCTCTAAGGGGAAAAAATCCGCACTTGCAATTATATACCTCAATAATAAAGATTTTTTTTCTCTTATTCGATAGCAGACAAAATAATTAATTACAAGTAATTATTAGACTAATAGTTAATTTTTAAATTGATTCATGTTTTATTAGGGTACAATAAATAGCTGTTTAAAGTTTTAGCTTGATCGGAGAAATAACGTGTTCAACTATCTAAGGGGACAAAACCCCACATATTCAACCACATCTGTAAATACTGAAGTTTCATTTCCCATGTTGGTATAAAAAATAATGAACTATCACTTTAAAATATTTATAATTGGTTAATTATTTTATGCCTTGTTTATGCCAATTAATAATTGTGCAAGATTTCAACTTAATCCCAAAAAAAAAAAAATAAGTGTGGGATAAATAACACGTACAAACTTTTTACCAAACAGACAGAGTGAGTTGATATAAGCTTTGGAAAAATCTGGCCTCAGCTCGGATGGTTCCCAAAGAGACTTGGGAAATATTGGTGACTAATAAAAAGTAAACTAAAGATTTCTCCTTTCGAAATGTGTAGAGGTGTGTTTCCTAATCATTAGCTCAACACCCAACCCCCAGGTGCCCGCCTACGCACTAGCCTGCTCATACAAATTGGAGACAGTGCTACTAACCTGGACGAGATCAGGCGACATCCATCTTGGCTCACCTCGTAGATGTGCAGGTGCTTCTGGTTGTCACACAAGGCCACCAGCTTGCCGTCTGGTGATATTCTGCTTGCAAGTATCCAGTTCTGGGCAGACGATCTGAAACAGATACTAGATTGTAATCACGTGTTATCTCTAACTCGCTTATATTAAACCAGTGATCCACCTCTCTTACTAATCTCTCTTTATTTTCCTCTCTTCCTCCCTCTCTCTTCCTCCTTTTGAATCTCCTTCATTTCACCCATCTCTCTTTCTTCTTTGCTCCCTCTCTCTCCCCTTTCTTCCATCTCTCTCTTCCTCCTTCCCTTCCCCTCTTGCCCAATCTCTCTCTCTCTCTCTTCATCTTTCCAAGTCTCTCTTTCTTTTTTTCTGTCCCCTCTCTTTTCCATCCTCCCTTTAATCTCCTTCTAGTTATACATTTTTCTTCCTCTCTACAATAACCCAGTGATTCAAGATCTAAACGTGACATTCATCTCTTCTACAGGATTCGAACCCGGGACTATGTAGACGACAGTCAAGAGCGCATACCACACGACCAGACAGCCATCCTATTGGCAAAGTAAAAGCCAAAACAATGGAGATTTTATTTCTACGGAAAGGTGTCTTATTTATTTCTTTTAAAGAAAATTACACGTTCATATATAATGTAACACTTATTGTTACAAAATGCAGTTCGCATAACGAATCTCAAAGCTACATATTTGAAACGCTTGTAGAATGAATAATAATGGCTAGGAGAAGGAAAAAGATAACAAGTTGAATTTGACGAAAAGAAATTGCATTTTTTTTTTTAAAAGCGAAAATATGATAAAAATTGTATCGATTGCAAAATGCCCCAAGGGCTCCGTCCTCTTCAAGTGTTGCCCATAGATCTAAAAATAGTCCGAGCGGAAACGTGGTTCAAGGCCCCCCCCCCCTTCCGTGTGTGTGAATGAGGAGTTTTGGAGGAGGGGGGAGGTGCTGGACTCGGGTATTTGTACAAGTGTCCATCCCTGGAGCCATGGTTTAGCATTACTAAGATTGTTATAAGGATTTCAGAATTTCACAAGCTCAACGCCGGTACCGGGGCAAAAGGGGGGAAAGCAATGCAGCCTGCAGTATTGCATAGATGTATAGAGATATAAGATTAAAAGCAGGAGGCGGGCAAGTCACAATGTGCTCTAATTGAGAGAGATAGACGAGCAGACGTGGACATTGACAGACACACCAGAGAATACACAGACACACACACACACACGCAAGCTCCTAACCACTGATTTGTTATATACACCTATTCACCCATGGGATACTGTACTAACTTGTCTCCCATTCCGTCCGTCCGACTGTCCATTAACCTATCTACCTACCAACCTATCTATCTATCTACATACCAACCCACCTAACTACCTATAAATCTATCTAGCTATACAAAAACACATGTGGAAAATAAACACAAAAGACTTCATATACTACTCAAAACAGAAACACTCATATGCACTCACACACACGGGCGCGCTTAAGTAAATGTACACGCACCCCGCCCGCCCCCTACCCCCCCCCCCGCTTTTTTTTCTTTCCACTCTTACTGTTGTCGCTTTGCGCTGCTAATTAATTCTGAGCCCCCCCCCCCCCACCCCCCCCTCCTCCATCCATACAGTAGTCTTAAAATTGACCGTAAAGAAGGCAGACCCGTGATTGCCTGTTAACTCTTGAACGGCGCAGACCCAGGGAGGGTGCGGTGATAGAGTCAGAGGAAGAAAGTCAGCACTGATAAGGCATTCACTTATACAGCTACATTGAACATTGCAATGTAAGTAAACTATATCTCTAGATCACTCGATACAACAGCACTGTTAGGTCTAGAACCCTCATTGCGTTCGATTTTAGGGTGTCTCCTCTGACGAGACTATCTTCTGCAGACTACGTTGGGCAGGTCACCTTGAAAGTATGCCAGAGAACAGAAGGGAGAACATAGTCACTAATAGGCAGGCTACCCACGATGGCTTAACCATGTATGTGCAGATCTGCAACCTGGAGATACAACGCTCGCCACAAATCTGAATGTGTTCCAACAGGACAAAACCCTGCACAGGTAGTAGCACCATTGGCGGGCAGATATGTTTCTTTTACTTCAATAAGCTAGAGACGAAGAGTTAATACATTGCGACATACTTGGCCAAGAGTATTGTTGTAAAGAGTATTTGACCCCAGTGTTTAGCCAATGAACATTTAGTACAGCACATCATCCACTGCACCAGTTAAAGTAAAACTAAAGAAAGGAAGGTCACTTTGGACAGTTTTGTTTCTGACCAAAAGTTGACACTAGACTATGTGGATTATCTACACACATTTGACTTCTCTCTTGGCGACAGATTCTGAAACAAAAATAATCCGAATAGTAAATCATTTGCCACGACAAATAAATCCTAGGCCTTTGTTCTGATGCAAAGCAAGAACATATTTTTGATCTAACAGAAAGATGAACCAGATATATAATCTACTAGCCAGGCATTACCCGCGGCCTGCGGGTCTAAGTTTGTGTTTACTAATGTATTGGATTGGATTTAGATGTATGTTAAACTCAGCTAATGATCCTTTCACGTTATTTCTCTTTCGCTACGAAAATAAAATTAGTTTTGCGAAAATGGGTTTACCCGAAGCCGATACATTCATATCTATTTAAAACGAAAAGAGCCATAGCTTTGTTAAATGAATGGGGTTATAAAGTGAACAATAAAACGAAATATTTTTTAGTAAGCGATTCATGAATGAATATAGATCGAGGCCTATCTCAACTCGGCTTCGCAGCTTTTGTAAACGAATGTAGTCTCTTCAAAATAATGCTTTAGAAAACCAAATTTGAATGTTTATTTGATCAAAATATGAAATGAATGGACTATAATTAGTATGTTAATGTGTTAAAGTATTAAACTATCTGTGCGAAGAGAAGTTTTATCATCTTAGAGTTGAATTAGAGTTTTAGATCTAGGGATGGGATTCTAAAGTAAACAATTAAACGAATTAATTTTTAGTACGCGATTCATTACGGTATTGTCTAATGAAAGAATGTTCGCCAGGAAATCTGTAGTTACATATATAAGGAACTAATTAATGTAAAAATGCTTTTGAAACACAAAATTGAAGGTTAATTTTATTATATAATGAAATCAGTCGATATTCTTTTGTATTTTCATGTGTCAAAGTAAAAAACTATCTGCGCAAAGTGTATTTCTTAAAATTAGATCTAGGTCTAAATCCTTTCGATCTTTTCTCATGTCAACATTGTAGACATGGCCTAGATCCATAAAATACTATAGCTGTAATAGAGTCGGACAACTTTTTTTTTTGAGGGTCTTAAATTTGTTTTAGGGCTACAATACATACACTACGGTCTAAGTTAGTACCCAAGGAACATTCCTGCCTAGTTTTATCAAGATTGGTCAAGCGGTTTTGATGTCTATAAGTAACATACATACATACACCTCACATTCTACTTTATAATATAGATAACATGGATGCACCCAGTTTCTGATGGTCTTATCGTGTGTAAGAAAAGGAAGCAATACATAAATATATTATAACAAGACCCAAACACACAAGCTAGTGTAGTAGATCTAAAGCGTAGAGAAGACTGAAAACCTGGGCTAGTACAGCAGGCGAGATGGTAAATAATGCACGAGCAGCGAGCTTTATCTGCAGTCTCGCAGTTAGCAACCAGTCAGTGGAGCGTCGATCTAGTTGATACGTACTTGAGATCTAGCGACAACACTTTGGACTTTGGCATTCCTTTCTTTTCATTGCCTTCGTGGATCACACGCTCACAAGAAGCCATAAGTATGCTGGCCTCCTTCAGTTGTAGAACGAATATGGTTCGTCTCGTAGAGCACTTTGTCATGTCACCGTTGAGCCCTACTCTTGAGACACATTCCCGTCCATATATAACGCAGGTTAGGGTGGTATCAGCTTTGGTGGTAGAAGAGCCAGCCATTTTTGTTTGGGCATGCTTTTCTTCCAGAGCTGAAGCCAGAGCTTTTTTCGCTGTTTAGACAAAAAGAGATAATCAGATAGTCCGATTTTATTTTTGAAGACACCAAAAAAATACGCTATTTTCACATGTAATATCTGCAGGCGGAATGCCTCTCCAAAACAGAGATATGTATCTACAAGAAAATATGCTCAACAAGGTGAGCCGTGGTTGTTTTACGATTGAAGACGGCCAACTACATTTTTAAGGTCATGAATAAGTCAAAAATTAGTATTTGGCCATGGCGATCTTGTCGCTTACATCGTAATGTGGTTTCTATATTAACGAGGGTGTCATGTTGACAGCACAAAGACCATCAACTTAAACTTTTCTCCAACTTATGTCTTTTACCATTAGATTTGGGTGGACTCAGAGGAGCCCTAAAAATCCTAAAAAATTCAAAATCCCAGTTTTTCCCGAGATTCGAACCTTATAGCCCTCGGTTCGGAAGGCAAGCGATTTACCACTCAGCCATCAGCCCACCCCTTTTGTGAATTTATTGTTGAATTCGAATTCGTATGTGTGTACATTATGTAAAGTGTTTTATTTTTTTATATTTTCTTTTTTGTTGTTTTATGGTTTCAACTAGGACAATAAAATGATTTCAAAAAGAAGAGTTCTACTAGTTTCTTATTAATACTAGACTCCCCGACATACCAATTGACATTGCATCACAAGATTGAACGTCTGAAAATACAAAGTTCACAACCAAACCCATGGTAGCAGCACTAAACTGGTACCTGGTCTTTGGCTGAGAAAGGTAGAGGCGGTCATTCTTGTCCTGGTCATATATCATCCTCGTTAAGAGTTGCTCTAAAAAATTTGGTCACTGACAAATATGAATAAAGAAGTGGATTTGTGTGTTGGTTTCATTTGCTGTCTTTGATTAATATGATTCATTTTCTGAAGGAAAAAAAAACAGGTGGAAATGTCGAAACATAGAATGACATTGGAGTTTACTGAGAAAACACCGGTTGGGCTACACCTTGAGTTTAAACATTGGGCTACACTGCGAGCTAGACGACGGGCTACATATTGAGCTAAAGGATGCTGAACAAAACCGTGGGTTACAATTGATATGGGCTACACTTTAAGACTGTAAACACAACTAAGCTAAACCATGTTGAACCAAATCATTATAATACGTTACTTTAATAAAGATGGGGTGGGCACGGAGTGAGGCGGAAATATGTTTCATTACTCATACGATTTAATGGCCTACTCTCGAGTCCCTTGACTTTAAGGTGTCGCGTTAGACAGGGCGGCCAGCTCAAGAAGTTGACATTATTAGTCGACTTAATTATCCCATCTTTCCTACAAGTCAAAGGTGTCAAGAACGCTAGAGGGCGGGAGCGATAGTGAAAGGTGTTCTAATACACTCACACTGAGCGGCAGAGAATGCAGACCTTTGTGCCTCCCTAGGTTCAAACCATTAGATCTTAAAAGGATCGCATTCTTGAAAAGTGTTCTAATGCAGTACTGGAGCCTCCAAGCGTAGCGCTGACTTTAACAATTAAAACATTTCAGCACAGCAAAGGTCACGCCGCCGTCCCACTCTGTCCCGGTTTATGCCCAGGACTGTTGAGGGAAAAAGTGTGGGGGGGGGGGGGGGGGAAGGGCATATGCCTAGAACAAAAAGTTCGTCAATTAATCAGCCTACGATCAAGTGTAGATGCAACAATTTTTTTTGTTTTTTTCGTTTCGAAGCAGGGCCCCTCAAGATGCAAGGACCCTCGTCGCTGACAAGATCGCGACAAGTAAGCAGAGATAATTGCAGCTTCCCTATAGATCCGGGTTAGTCGCTCCTCCAATCCACAATCAAAAAGCAATATCCACTCAGTATACCTGACGCGTGACTCTGAGGGACTATGAAAGAGGAGAGAAAAAGGTAAGTGCTTAATGGAGTTAGGACAATTAGAAATCTCTTAAATGTTGCGCCCTGCACCCGCCCCCATTTACTTTTCTCCATAAGCAATGCTTCCTACGGTCTTAGGAAGTTATCTTCAGTGGGCCACTCGAGCGAAACATCCCCAGGGCAGTCAGTCACAAACCCTATTCAATATAATAACTGTATCTGTTGCGAGAGGATAACTGTGACCATTGATTAGAAGAAGTAGATGCGCCTGCCGCCATAATTTGAGAACCCTCACTTTTAATGCACTTCCCCTGTCCCTTTGAGCACGAGGACAAGGCCAAGGAAACAAAATGGGAAAAGGAGGGAGGGACAACAAGGTAAGTGTCTGGTGTAAATAGTGAAGACTTGATGGTAGGCCTACAAATGAACGCCAGTGAGATTGTAAATAGCGAAGAGTTTATGGTAGGCCTATATGAACGCCAGTGAGGTTGTAAATAGCGAAGACTTGATGATAGACCTATATGAACGCCAGTGAGGTTGCAAATAGCGAAGACTTGATGATAGGCCTATATGAATGCCAGTGAGGTTGTAAATAGCGAAGACTTGATGATAGGCCTATATGAATGCCAGTGAGGTTGTAAATAGCGAAGAGTTGATGATAGGCCTATATGAATGCCAGTGAGGTTGTAAATAGCGAACACTTGATGATAGGCCTATATGAATGCCAGTGAGGTTGTAAATAGCGAAGACTTGATGATAGGCCTATATAAATGCCAGTGAGGTTGTAAATAGCGAAGAGTTGATGATAGGCCTATATAAATGCCAGTGAGGTTGTCAATAGCGAAGAGTTTATGGTAGGCCTATATGAATGCCAGTGAGGTTGTCAATATCGAAGAGTTTATGGTAGGCCTATATGAATGCCAGTGAGGTTGCAAATAGCCAAGAGTTTATGGTAGGCCTATATAAATGCCAGTGAGGTTGTAAATAGCGAAGACTGTTTGTAAAAAATGTTTTACAGGTTTCGGATGTTCCTTCAGAGTTGAAGATAGTTTACTTCCTAGTCCAAACCTCCCGCAGGACGACGGGGGATGGGAGCGGGCAGGGTTTGAACCCTCGACCGTCGATAAATCCGAACGACAGTCCAGCGCGCAAACCGCACGACCAGGCAGCCATCCTGATAGGCCTATATAAATGCCAGTGAGGTTGTAAATAGCGAAGACTTGATGATAGGCCTATATAAATGCCAGTGAGGTTGTAAATAGCGAAGACTTGATGATAGGCCTATATGAATGCCAGTGAGGTTGTAAATAGCGAAGACTTGATGGCATAC
This sequence comes from Biomphalaria sudanica, assembly GCA_036873155.1. Taxonomy (NCBI): domain Eukaryota; kingdom Metazoa; phylum Mollusca; class Gastropoda; family Planorbidae; genus Biomphalaria; species Biomphalaria sudanica. The sequence goes on along the minus strand of JAZGLO010005667.1, from coordinate 236,933 downwards.
GTGAACGCTAGCGACGTTATTATAATAAAAATAATAACAATAAGGCCTGTCTTTGACCGCACTTCAAACAGCTAGTGACGTAACGGAGGTTTTCAAATGGCCGCTTTCGGTAAGACTCCACTGTCGTTTGACACCATTTTCCTGCTTTATAATTATTGCGCCCTTTGTCAGAAACGTGTGAAAATGCTTACATGACACATGATGGATACAAGACTGAATGATTCGAATAAAAACTGGTGAATACGTAGCGAGATTGATGGTTACAAACTAAGGCTAATGCATAGTTGGTGAAGGGACTAGAAATATTTGAAGAGTTAGTGTAACATGAATACGTTGTAGGTTATAGGGTGCCCCTTTTAGCACATTATTTATGCATTGATGAAGAAGAAATACAAACTTCCTGTATATATACTCATTTAAAAAATCGGCGCCCCCCCCGCCCCCTCCATATCGCTTTAGGTAAGTCCATTCCCGCATGTTGCTCACCTCAAGACTCTCTCAAGCAGGGTGGATCTCGCTTACGATGCATCTTGACGGGATAACGAACTTGCAGGGGGGCGTCTCAAATTACGCTCAAGATCCCAGGTGCCCCGCCCACTTTGACCACTAGCCTAGATCAACAGTGCGCCCCAGGAACAAAACCTTCATCATTGACGTGCCTGCGGCCAGCTCGTATCTCCTCCTGGCCATTGTCCACCTGCACGATCTCACCTCGCTAAATAAATAGGCCCCCTCTGTGTTTAGATGACGTGTATTATCTCCTTCGAGCCCGCTCTTACATTGACAGGGGGGTAGCCCAGAACTGGCTACAAGATAAAAGGGGAAGGAGGGAGATTAGATGAAAAAAGGGGGGGGGGGCTGTTTTTAGTTTCTGTGTAAATATCAACTTAGTTTCTGTGTTTGCCTTTCTTAAGAAAAAAAATATTAATGCAACATGTGCCATGCTTTTATCAGGGGCGGAGACTGTGATTGGGATGATGAGGCCACCTAACATAACACCTTGACCGGGGCCGGGGGGGGAACGAGAACATAGAAGAGACGAAATAATGACTACGTAACGGGTTGGCTAATGTTTTAAAAATGAAGGTTTTGACAACGCAAGAAAAAAAAAATCAGGGTCATGGATAAATATGGCGGCTTTCTAAGGACTATGGACCAAGCTTCAAAACCACGTCTCCTTGTTATGTAGGTGAGTAGTGTACGGTAAAGACGTGCATGCCTCAATAAACACACAGTTAACTCAGGCGATAACTCCCTCTCTCGCCCTCTCTGTATAGACTCTCTCTCTCTCTCTCTCTCACTGCTCTTTCTTTCTCCAATTTTATATTTCATTCTGTCCCGTTCACTCATTCTTCCAGCTATGTTGACACACCTGCCTTACCTCCGTGGACGTGCGGAAAAGAAAAGGAAGAGGAGAGGGAGGGGGGAGTGCGGAGGTGAGTACCAGGAAAAGGGAAGGGGGGAGAGAGAGACTGTATTGATCGGCTCAGGTTTAATGCGTGTACGTTGCAGAAGTGTGACGTGGCTGGTGACGTAAGATATGTACAGAGGGAAGCAGGGGGGGACAAAACACAAAGTGGGGGGGGGGGGAGTACTCCATTCAAAGAGACTTGGAGAATAACGGCGCAGGGCGCGGTCCCGGTACAGGGAAACAACTGGCATACATAAAACAAAACACACGCGCGCGCGCAAACGCTTCATTAAACGCCACAACTACACATCATTGTGCTAAGTCATCAGACACTGTAGACAAGTATTAAGAACCAAACAAACGAAACAAAAAATAAACTCGTCGTGAAAACCGACTCATTGCGTTTGGGGGCTATTAGCGTTTATGCTGTTTTTTAAAGGATCATTTAGCTTCAAACTCGTGGGTTCACCTTTAAGTGCCGAATGCTAGGCAATCTAGCAAAGAGAGCCTGCCGTACTATAGGAAAGTTCTTAAATGAACACGAGCCAAGAATGCAAAACATACGGACCGCGGGCCACATCTAGCCCATCAAAACTCCTATCCACTGTGAAATAATTCAACATCCATTCGCACCATTCCACATTCACACCGACCGCAACAGTAAATTTTTATCTCAAGGTCTCAAATTTAAAAAAAAAAGAGTCAGATTTCATTGGTCATAATAGAAAAATGTGTTAAGACTGTATTATAGTCTTTCAGAAAACCAAAAATAGCCGTTGCAACTAAACTTTTCAAGCCGCATCGCATGGAGAAATAATATTTTTCATTTTTTCTTCTAGTTTTCGAGATCTGAGTGTGAAATATGGACTTATTATTATATGTGCAGCATCCGAACACGTTATGGCTTTAGATTTGACCTAAGTGGCCTAATTAGTATCTCATTTCATCTATTATCTGCACTACCCAGGAGTAAAAAAAAAATTGACTCACTTTTGTATACATACTAGTTACAAGTACCATACTGTTTAGAATGCGTTTTGGGTGAGTCTGTGTGGCATAAATTGTGAGTTTGTGTGACTAGTAAGGCTTCGTTAAGGGTGTGTGTGTGACAAAAACTTACTTTGTCAATAGCCTTTACTTTTTCCCAACGAATGTCAGATACCCATTAGAGCTGGGTGGACTCATGGGCGCCCTACGGATCCCGAAAGGAAAAATCTTAGTCTTCATCCCGGTTTGCAAGCCAGGCACTTGACCACTCAGCCACCGCGCCTACTTGTATTCCGTACGCTTGAGAACATGTTCCCGTTGCCATTCCAACAGTAAAAATGAGTGATTTGATGATTCATTCTAAATTAGTCCCAACTAACACACGAGTAATGAACAAAACATTATCACAGCCTAAGTCTTTCCTCTTGGTCTTCTCTGTGTATGTCTTCTTCTTTTTTTTTTTCATTCAATCTAGCTCATTCCCAACCCCACACTTTCTTCTTCTCTATCTCTCTCTCCATTTACCCTCCCCTTTCCCCATCCTTTCTCCAGACTCGAATGTTACAGAATACCTCTCCGGGGAATACTTCCAAAACTCTAACTAATGCTACAAGTAAGTCAATTTTCAAACCAGTGACACGGCAGTCCTCAACAGTACCCGCACTGTTTATATTAGAATAACAACATTTATTTTTGAAGTTAAAAACACGGAATATAAAAGTGTGACAAACAAATTAGTAACCTAGTGAAGTGTACATTGTACTTAATTAATATGTTAATATTCTCGGACCTCCTCACCTCTTCTAATACGCACACCAAAAAAACCGTCTTCACATCTGAATCTTACAATAATAATCTGTACCAACCAACCAACTGTCAGAAAAATCTGAATATTTAGTTTGTTGCCGTGGATTCTAAAATTGACTAAGTAATAACATAACTCCTCATTGCGAAATAAGACAATGGAATCCTTCGAGCATTGCTTAAACACACATTATATAATCAAGTAATAACGCACATTATAATCAAATTTCAATAATAAATTCAAAGTAGTAAACAACATTAAGCTTATAACTTATAAACTGAAAAGACTTACTTTTGGACCCCGAAATAAACTCGTCTTCTAAATATATATGTATATTATTAATATAATTATCTCCCATACATATTTACTCTTCTGTGAAGAATTTCGACGCTACGAGAAGCTAATGTGCAACTTACTGTTTGCACTTATCTTGCGAGCTTGACGAGTACACCATGTGAAGCTGAAGCCATTTGAAACGAGGCGCAGTGCAACTGTATGATTTACTTTCAATGGCTGAAATGGCTGCGGTCGTATCGTGTAACTTTGCAGAACAATGGTAACTATTTTTCAATACTAGGCTCGAAAAAAAAAACAAGCAATGGACCTCATTCACCAATCGTAAACAAACAACATTTAGCCACATGATAATATTGATAAAACAACGAAAAACAGTATCACGTGACAGCCTTAGTGTATTACGTAATTTTTCATTATTCTAGCTTTTATATAGCGCTAGATTTCATGCTTATAGCATGCTCAGAGCGCTTTTGGGCCAATCTCATTTGTGGACCAGTTGGGGGGGGGGGGGGTATCTAGGAGTTGGTTTTCCGTGCTGCCTTTAGGCGCTAAGTAAACACAACTCTGCCCGAGTCGGGTGTCGAACCTCGAGCCCCCTTCTAGGTAGCCAAGCCAAGCCAAGTTCAAGCGCACTTCGACCACGCTTCCCACGAATTTGTATAGTAGATATAGAGAATCACGTGGCTAAATGGTGTTTGTTTACGATTGGTGAATGAGGTCCATTGGAACTTTTAATCATGTTTCACAAGAACCGTTGATGAGAGTTTAAATCTAAGTTCATGAACAATAAAATGAGATTTGTAAATGTGCGGACATGTGTCTTATATAAGCTGGATTATTTAGTACATATAGATGTTTTGAATTAAGAAATTTACCGTTTCGAATTGGCAACATCTGCACCTAGTGGTTGAGTTTCATCGTTCTTGTCGCCAGTGCTGCCAGGCTTGGTGTCTGCTGGTTGAGACGAGTCTTCAGGAGACTGGAATGATGGAAAGTCTATGTAGAAAACTGTTTCCGGGCAACTGAAATAAACAAAAACAAAAGTACTTTTTTATTTCAACGGGTATGTAATTTTATTTTTATTTATTTGTTTGTACTTCTTGGCAATGCTAAATCACATGTTCTCAACTCTTCTGCTCCTTCCCATGTTTGCTTTTGTTTTGATAATTAAGTTGTAAAAAAAGAACAGACTACGTTGGGCAGGTCACATTGAAAGAACAGAGGAGCGAAAATTATATGCCGGCAAAAACCAAAAGGCTGGCGACCCTAAGGCAGACCCCAAATACGATGGATTGATGATGTGGAGGCAGAACTACGACAAGGAATTCTGAATTTATAAACTAAATAAAGAGCTGTCCAAAGATGACATGCCTAAAGATGAGTTTAAATTTGGTAACTGTATGATAAGTTGAAGTCTGACGTGGCTAGTGTATGGATCTGTTCTAGAATAATAGCCCAGAATGTCACTTGCAATATATACATGTATTATAATCTAATATTGTATAAATCTATCGAGTTTGTTTTCTTCTTATTCGAGCAGAAGGTATATTATGCAAACCATTCATTATAGTGAGCAATTGTGCCCGTGTCTGAACAAGCACTTTACACAAATAAATAAAGAAGCACATCAAGCCTCTATGCACTTTGGACTTTGGGAAAACACGGGATATTGACTAACTGAGGGAACAAGAGAATGCGAACGTTTCTCTCTCCTATACCTGGTAGAAAGAAGCCAATCATTTCTTTCAGTTTCAGCTAAAACTGTAGTTCAATGTGTGAAAATTGTTCTTCAGGGTTTTACTAGTTCAACAGATTCACATTTCATGATACCCGACGTACTCCTTGCGATATTACTTCAATAGACGCTCGTTGTGCCTGGGTGATACACGGCCAATTTCATGCGATATTACTTCTAGAGATGCTTGTTGTGTCTGAATGCTACACGACCAATTTCATGCGATATTACTTCAAGAGATGCTTGTTGTGTCTGAATGATACACGGCCAATTTCAGGCGATATTACTTCAAAAGACGCTCATGGAATCAAGAATGATGCGCGACGAATACCATGCGCTATTTCTTCAAGCGACTCATGGGGTTGGTGTGATAAGCGACGCTTTACTAATTAGTCTATGTCATCGATTTTAACAGGACACCGAAGTACCGGTATTGCAATAGTACCGGTATTGCAATAGTAGCCGGTCATGGAAAGTGTATTAAGATCACTAACAGAAGCACTACACTGAAAAAAAAAATTCAACTATGTTTTGCGGATAGATGTGTGCACACGCAAAAAAAAAAAATGTTTGCAAAACTCTTTACACGCACTCAAACCTATGCCCCACACAAGGAGTTCACTCTGTATTCTTCCTCGAGCACCAATAGCTCATTATCAACACTCAAGCGCTAAGGCGTTTAAGATGACCATTGTTATGATCCTTCTTTCGCTTTCCGGGCGGCGGGCAACCCAAACCCTTGGCCACGTAGAACAAACTCTCCAATGTTTCTCCAATTTGCCTCATCAGTTTGATCTCGATTAAAAGCCTTGTTATTGAGACTAATGCCACCCCAACACCCAACTTCCTACACCAAGCGCTCACCGCCCCTCCCCTATCCTTTTTTTTTCAATATTTTCACATCGCAACTCATCGATCTATTGATTGCCCTCATTAAGGAGGGGAAATCGATTTCGAGCATCGATTTTCGGTGAACGAATACAATTATAATTTTACTTGTGCACACGTACAGACAAATACAATTGGGGGAAAAATGGCGGGAGAGGGGTGAGATGGATGGAATAGTAAGAAAAGGCATAATGGTACGAATCGGTGGCCGGTGGGGGGGGGGGGGGGTCTTTTCTTCTAAAAGTCTATTTGCATTTCTCTTGGCGTTTTCAGAAATCCAGGAGAGCATCAAGTTCCTGCCGGTGACGTTTCAACATGACCAGCAGCCATGGCGGCGATGAGAAAGCTGTTTGTACATTCAGGTAGAACATTTTGTTTAAACTGTGTGTGCATGCGTGTGCCTGTGTTTAATAGTTGCTTTCGTGCGCCGGTGCTATCGCTGCAGCAGCATAATGAGCGCCGCATCTCATTTGCTCCGTACATCGCCGCAAAATGTTATAAAGAAACAAAGTTTACCACATAAAAAACAAAACAAGAACGGCGCGCATCGTGTTTCAGCAGTGCTTTGAATTGTATGGAAATTTGCGCACAGGTTTTTCGCAACGTTGCGCCATGCCTGGAGTAATTCGTGCTTCCCCCGTTCTATTGGGTTTCTCTTCGTGTGTACATGCGTAATAGATTTTTCAGCTGTTTACCAAAACAAGGTCAAACAGAAAATGCAAATAAGTGATGACAATTGTTTCGTTAGAGAACAAGAGAGATGCTAAGACAAAGAAAAGAACATGCGTTCACAAATATTGCTCTTCTTAGTCTTCGAGTTTACTTTATTGAGAGAATGGTCTGAGACAGTAAAATGAAATCTTTTATTCTATCACAGCTGTTATTAGGGCCAGAGTCTCTGTTAATACTGTCAAAGTATTTGCTATTAGGGTCAGAGTCTTTTGTTAAAGCACGTGATACCTAAACTAAAGCCCAGAGCGCAAGGGGCGCCAAATCGTGAATCAAAACACTACATAAAATATCAGATATTTATGTCGCTACAATCGTTCTTCGTTTACATTACGATCAGTATTGCATACTGGTGACTGTTCTTATGCAAATCTGAATTACTTGCACTATTTATAGATGGGGGGGGGGGTTGCCAACATGCCTTGCTTCACATGGGGCCTTGCACCCAGGTTACGCCTATGGACACGATTGGGTTAAAAGCGACGTACATCTAAGTCACAACGGCACTAAAAGTGACTCCGTATACCCAACGATTTTCAAAAGTGAATCCCTTGATCAAGACCAATGGGTTTACCTAATATGAATCCCATGGACAAAGTGTGATTGAAGGCGGGTCCTCGCAAATCAAAGTTTACAAGCTGTTGAAGGCTAGAGGGCGGGGGATTAAAGCCGTGTCTGAGGTGGAGGAAAAAAAATGTTAATTCCTACAATTAGCTTTTCACTTTTGTCGTAGTCCAAAAATTTGGATCATCTCACAACTTTTCATTCTCCTATCGAGCTGAAATTTCGAAGAAAAAAAAAACACATTCGTGCTGCATGACAACACAATTGATGAAAATTCCAGAAAGATCGCTTTATTAATTATTGAATTAAATACTTTGTTTTTACGATATGTGGAGAGAAGAGATCGCTTTTTGGTAGTCATTCATTTAGATGTTATTTCCATGTCTAGATCTATACAGTTTTGTTAGACTGTTTGTTGAATGTAGGTGAGCTCAGTTAAAGAGCCGTGCTAATAAAGCGAATATCGTGAGCTCCATTTCCTATACTGGCCAATTTCTGTTCTGAACATTTTGTTCAATGGCCCATTCAGCTTTAGGGAAGGAAACAATAAGACATTATAGAGCACCACCAGGGGGATAATTATAACGAAGAGAGAAAGAGTCGTAACACACGGAGACATCATGTAAAAAGAAAGATTTAAAACGCAAGGAAAAGAATTCGCTTTCTATTTTGCCACTTGCATGTTGGGATATTTCAATACAATAATTACAAATTTATGAAAAATGAATGTTTACTTTAGTATAATATTTCATCACAAAGTAGGACATGATTTAGTTTATATAAATATACTAGCCGCACATTTCCCGCGGCCTTCGGGTCTAAGTTTGTGTTTACTAATCTAGTGGATTGGATTTAAATCCTATACTCTTAAGCGAGCAATTCTTGTATATATATATATATATTTCGAAAACGGCTCTAACGATTTTCTTTACAATTTTACGGTATGTGCATAATAGTGAGAACAACTTCTCAACTCATTGGCCACATCGGGAAAACTCGAAGTCGACCGTTATATCGGTTTGAAAATGGATCATTATCTAAAAATTAATTTTGGCTAGAATGTTTTATGAATGAAATTTTCTATATGACGTCAATGGGAAAAAAACTTGACATCGCTTACGTCACTAGGCTCACTGCAGTACACTAAGACATTTCTTCGCAAACAAGAAAAAGTTTTAATGATTCAATAGGCGTAATTAAACATTTGCGCACCATCTTATTGTAGATTGATTATGAAACTATGGAAGAAAAATAATGACATTAAATATGTTTATGTATGATTAGTTATTGTGTTTTGAAGGCTTTATAAATTGTTTACATTTTAATTGCGTACACCCGTAGGTAGCTTTTTACATTGTTATTATTTTGCTGGTGAATTATTGCAATGTGTTTAAGCTTCGAAATCTACTGTCCCATACCAAAACATAGGAAATGGTCATAACACAGCTTATCTATGCATTACTTGCACAACCAGGGCCGGCCCTAACATTTGCGGGGCCCTATGTGAAATGGATTGCGCGGGACCAGTAAGGATAGGGATAAGGATAATAAGTGAAAATAAATATTTTGTTTTAGAAAATAAATTCGTATTTGCATTACATTTTTATTAAATGAAAGCTGACGATGCCGTTTTTATATCACGCATACGACTGGCGTTTACCATATTGATTGACACCCCAAAATGACAATTTTGTCTTTTTAAGGACATTTTTATGAGTTTCAGGAGATTTCTAGAAGCTCCTTGAAAACAAGGAGACCACGAGAACCCTATTATACATTATAATGGTTTAATTTAATAATTTACACCTAGAATTAGCGCGGGGCTTTTGAACCTTCAAGGTCCACTGCGGCAGCATAGGCTCAAGGCTGGCCCTGATGATATCCAGCTCGCGGTCATCGAATTTTCATCACGCTGCTGCTTTTTTTGGTTAACCTATAAACCTCGGTAAAACAGAAGTCATGTTCCAAAAGTCACCCAATAAAACCTACTCTAGCCCAAAGATCATCGCACATAGACATCCTTTAAAGTGGCAGATAACTTCACATAATCTGGGAAGCATAGTATCAAATGACGCATTGCTTTAAAGGGAGGCTAATATGTGATCAGGGATAGTCGTGCTTTTGGACGCCTCCAGGCGAGAGTGTGGCGAAATAAATCGCTCCGCCTGTCTACAAAAATCAGTGTCAACCAGTGATTCTCTCAACCCCTCTATGTGGATCTGAGACGAGTACTTTATAGAAAGCAGCTAAGACTTCTTGAACGACTTCACCAAAGACCGCAATACAAACAGCGATATTCTTGCAAAATGGTATGAACTTCTTATAATCCGACAGTCACGCTTTGCAGGACACTTATTCCGTATGGGAGACGAACATATATTCGGCAATCTTTTTTTTTAGTAACCTGAAAGGTTGTCGGAGTAACAGAGATGCCTCACAATAACGCTTCTTTAGAATACTAACGCGATGATTTTAAGTCTCTTAGGAAAACATGCGCGATTTTACTTTAATACTAGGTGCACGTTTTACACTATAACGTAGAGATTTTGCATCACTTGATGATTCTTACTAAAGATATAATAATAAGGCTTGTCTTCGAATCCGAAGATTAGTGAGAAATGCAGTATTTCCCGTGGCTGCGCAGCCCCAGCTGTGACCTACATATTTTGCCAAATCCAGTCAAGCATAACCATTGTCCGCAGGTGGTCAATTTAGATTTTCTTTTCGCCGTCTGCGTTTGTCCTCGGCAGCAGATTTTCAATTGGTCTCAAATGTGTATCCCGCGGCATTCGTGAGTGACCAGCTGTCACGTTCTAAAGCCGCATACAACCAGGTGCTCTCTTCTATGTCAGCCAAGGAAAGTTGACGCCTAAGCTGGTCTTTAAAGCGTTCTCGTGGGGCGCCTCTGTTACGTTGACCATCTTTAAGCTCACCAAAAAAAGACTGCCTTTGGTATACGTTCTTCTCCCATACGGGATACGTGCCCTACCCAGTGCAACTGTCGGACCATAAGAAGTAACTCTATACTATCCATACCGGCGTTCGCAAGGACATTGCTGTTTGTAGTGCGGTCCTGCCACTGTATGTCCATGATGGAGCGCAAGCATCTTTGGTGAAAGCACTCAAGAAGTGTTACTTGTTTTCTGTATAGTGTCCATGTCTCAAAGCCATAATGAATATATTAATTGCAATATTAAATGTCAGAAAGTAACCATTTTAGAAGTTACACTGCAAAGACTTTCTTCCAAGCCTATAATAGCCCAATAGTTTTACGCAAAGAAGCAATGTAAAACGTTAAGACGTGAGCTGTGGTTTTCTACAGTTGGGGGGATTTTCTATTCTAATCGCCATGTACAATTACATTGAGAACTGACAGAACGAAAAAGCAACTCTTTGGATTGATAGTCTTTACCCGATCGTTCATTTTCGTAATTACAACAATATTCCCAAAATGACTTCGGGTATATATCCTTCCTTAACAAATTATTCATCGGGGCGAGGCTCGGTCACCTGATATTGTGTGTTAAACTCAGCTAATGATCCTTTCAAGTTTTTTCTCTTTCGCTACGAAAATAAAATTAGTTTTGCGAAAATGGGTTTACCCGAAACCGATACATTCATATCTATTAAAAACGAAAAGAGCCATAGCTTTGTTAAATGAATGGGATTATAAAGTGAACAATTAAACGAAATAATTTTTAGTACGCGATTCATGAATGAATATAGATCTAGGCCTATCACAACTCGGCTTCGCAGCTTTCGTAAACGAATGTAGTCTCTTAAAAATGCTTTAGAAAACCAAATTTGAATGTTTATTTGATCAAAATATGAAATGAATGGACTATAATTAGTATGTTAATGTGTTAAAGTATAAAACTATCTGTGCGATGAGAAGTTTTATCATCGTAGAGTTGAATTAGAGTTTTAGATCTAGGGATGGGATTATAAAGTAAACAATTAAACGAATTAATTTTTAGTACGCGATTTATTACGGTATTGTCTAATGACAGAATGTTCGTCAGGAAATCTGTAGTCACAGATATAAGGAACTAATTTATGTAAAAATGCGTTTGAAACACAAAATTGAAGGTTAATTTTATTATATAATGAAATCAGTCGATATTCTTTTGTATTTTCATGTGTCAAAGTAAAAAACTATCTGCGCAAAGTGTATTTCTTAAAATTAGATCTAGGTCTAAATCCTTTCGATCTTTTCTCATGTCAACATTGTTAACCAGGGCCTAGATCCATAAAATACTATAGCTGTAATAGAGTCGGACAACTTTTTTTTTTTTTTTTGAGGGTCTTAAGTTTGTTTTAGTGCTACAATACATACACTACGGTCTAAGTTGGTACCCAAGAAACATTCCTGCCAAGTTTTATCAAGATTGGTCAAGCGGTTTTGATGTCTATTATTAATTATAAGTCACATACATACACCTCACATTCTACTTTATAGTATAGAAGATACAATGCAAGTTATGGTGTTGCTGCAGGAACATCTTCTGATCTGCTGTTCTCAGGTTAAATAAAAAGATGTATGTCGTACTTAAGTTTGCCGTTGTGGCTGTCACGTGAAAGAAACTGATGAGCTCTTGCTATCAAATAAACTGGTACACACACACACACACAACGGATTATAATAAGCAACAGATCATAGATGTCTTAAAGAAGCTAGTGTGTTCAGCTAAAGATCCTAGGTGTCAGAAAATAATGTGTTCAGCTTAAGATCCTATGTGTCAGAGAAACTAATATTATTCAGATAAAGATCCTATGTGTCTACGAAACAGTTTAGCTCCACAAAAGACTATCCGAAACTCTTAAGAAATGTCTAAATCGTAACGCCTACTGCTATATATACATGTTGTCCTAGTCACAAGTATGTGCGTCGAGTGGCACAATTTTTTTTTTGCTTTCTTTTCAGTAACTAATATTCATATTTAATGACTGTCAATAGAATAGTCCTATTTTTCGTCTCAAACTCAAAGCCTCACTCTCTTTCTCTCTTCCTAATAAATAGTCCAACTATTTTTTTTTTATTCATCGCTCAACTTTTCACGTTGTCTAGTTAACACAATCTGAGTCTACATCCTCTCACTTGTTCAATTCAAGGTGCTTTCTTTTACTCAATTCCTTTTATGCTTCTCTCTCTCTCTCTCTCTCTCTCTCGTACACACTCGTTTTGCATGCCTCACTCTCTCTCTCTCGTTCACTTTCAAAAAAGAGTATTACCAAGTACAATTCAGATGTCAAGAGATAAAACAGAGCAACACGCGGAATCAGGCCCACATCGGGTCAGGCTTTCCATCCCATCATTCAATTGGACAGTGTCCCCGGCGCCTTTCTTTTCTCCTTATCTTTACGCCTCCGGGATCCATTGCAGCATCGGAACACTTTCATCTACAAAGCAAACATGTACACCAAGAGACGCATTCAAAGCGCAGAGAAGTTTAGTCAACAGACCCCCCCCCCTCTGTCGACACCCCCCGAAACCCCAGTACTCCTTACCTTTGGGTATTCTCCAGTCATCGCGTGAAATATTAAGAAAAGTTACTAAATCCCGAGTCTCTTATTTTTGGGGGCAAGCTTTTCGTTAAATACTGTATAAACATGTACATTCACCAAACATGTACTTATTTATATCTTGCTATTTAAGTTACTGAAGCTCTTTCAGAAATGAAGGCCAACATATGGCCTGGTCGAAACCTCCAAAAATAGTGGGGTGGGGTGGGGAGAGGGAAAAAAGACCAGATGGGCGCGAACTCAGGATAGTCGTGGCGACAGTACAAAGCGTAAAATAACTCGGCCAAACAACCACTCAATGCTATGTTAAACAAAGCGTAAAATATCTCGGCCAAGCAACCACCCAATGCTATGTTAATGACACTAGGATTAATTTGGACAAACTATACTTTATATAGAGAGATGTGAAACCAAATCTGAATGGAATGAACACACAAAAAATGAAATAAAAATTAAATGACAGCTTTTTAAAACAGCCTTTGGAAAGAATACAAATGTTTAGTTTATCATCGTCAAACATTTGGGTGTTTTTTACGAGAAATGTTACCTACAGTAATCTCCTTTTGGTTTACAACTTGAGTTTTGTAAGATTCAGTTTACATTATAAAAGTAACAAAATACAGTCACAGGAAAAAGAAAAGAAAGTGACAGAAAGGGGGAGGGACATATAAGGTAGCCTAAAAAAAAACATCAGAAAATAAACAAGGGAAGATTTTTAAATAAATACATAAACAAAACAATGCAAGAAAACGTTATTGAAAGATTACTGTTACCAGTTTACTTTGCGCTACAAGCCAAAAAGATTTAAAATTTGTTTTTACAGTGCCAATATGTGCACATTTTTTTTAACGCAAAACTTTATGCTTTCTATATTCTGTACACCAGATACCAAAATAGCTAGCTATTCCGTCATTGGAACAATCTTCAATAGTTCAAATACCGTTACAAGTCTATATTTCTATATTCTGTACACCAGATACCAGAATAGCTAGCTATTCCGTCATTGGAACAATCTTCAATAGTTCAAATACCGTTACAAATCAATATAAATATAATTAAGAGATTATGTAAATTTTCAAAAGCTAGAATAAGATTTAACATTCCTAACCTGACATGCCTAGTGAAGAAAAATAGTTTTAATACATAAAACAGTTGCTAACTTGTTGAACAAAAGATTCTTAATACTTTAAAAAAAAAAAAAAGATTCTTAATACTTTAAGAAACTTTGTTTCATTTCTTTTACAATAATATTGCTATTTTTAAAATACAGAGTAAGTCTTTTTTTGCCCCCCCCCCCCCCCACCGCCGAATTGAATGTTAGAACTGCTGTCTACAGTGGCGTAGCTACGGTTGGGGGTGGGGGATGTCCTAATTCAAAAGTCTCCCCCCCCCGCGCCACCACTAGAGTGGGCCACCAAATGAATGTCCTAATTTTTTTTTACATTTAATATTAAATATTTATTATATATAATACCAAACAGCAGTGAGCTAGATAATGTTATAGATGACCTTTGCTGCACAGAAAGCACGACGTGAGGCTACATGAATTGAGATTTGTCATTTGTGAATTATCTCACCAATAAACAACGCTACTACTCATTACAATAGACATAATTTTTTTTTTTTGCTAATTTTGCGTAAGTCAGTAGCTACGCCATTGACTAACTACTACAAGGGTCAGTCATTTTAAAGACTCTTATCAGAGTGAATTTTGTTTTTTTCTAATGTAGACCTTTACTTTTGTTTAACTTTTGAATTCTCTGTATGTCTTACATTTACTATAATACTAATAATTGTTTTAATTTAAATTTTGATTTGATGAGGATCTTTTCTTAGCTTTAATATGTATCACTTTTTTTTTTAATCGACAATAATGGCTCTTGATTCTTTTTTTCTGTGTTTCTATTTTTGATCTATGTTTTTAATTTCAAATGTTGAAGCCTGAATTATACATTTTCTTATTTGATGACAAGGTAGCCTAATTTGATGACAAGGTAGACTATCAATTCTTTAGATTTGGGGAGATTTGAGGAAAAAAATTGGAGAGACTGAACAAACCAAAGAGTTTCTGACAACAACATTCACCTTGAGGTCATTAGCAGCACACATGATAAACAACATTTATCTGACACTTGTGTAAAAAATAATTGTGTATAAAACAATCATTTTAATTTGAAAATAGTTCAAAGGTTAATGTATACAGACATCTAGTAAATATTCATTGTATTTTAACAAGCTCCTAAGGGTTAGGTGGAAAGCATCCAAAACAAACAAGTATAGAATATGGTGAGGAGCTTATCAGATGAATGCCTGGTGGTATGGTATCATTATGTCTTGTTTGTCACTTCGGTAATCTGGAGTTTGAACCCTGCCCACTGACATCTTTGCTGCCCTGTGGGATGTTGGGTTATGATGAAATCTTTAATTTTAAGGAACACCAGAAACGTAAAACAAACTAAAAAAAAAAGGTTTCCATTGAAAATCAAGCATTTACCAATATTTTTATGTTGATTACAAGAAATATATATTTAATGCAGTAGTACAATTATTTTCTTAAAAGTTTAAATGTAAGGCCTACAAACTTGTTTAAAATCTAGCTGCTTGATTAATATTTCTTCTTTTAAAAACAATAGAATTTTTTTTGTTTTGTTAGTTTCAATTTTATTGGTAAAACTTTTAAAGTTGCTCTGGCATGTCAGCATAGAAAATTTAGCTTAAAGACAATTGGTTTGTTTACAAAACATTTTTTTGGCAAATGGTACAGGCACCATAAAAATTGCAGCTTTGAGCCTTAATTAAAATTTTGTCCTATCATTTAATTAAAAGTCTTTTTAAGTTTATTAAGTAACAATCAGTCTGAAACCACCAACTTATGAATTACATGAATATTATTTGGCAGGCTTGCTAGCTATAGATGGCAATCTTGCACCCAAATGCATTATTGAATTTTATTTTTATGTCTGAATTTGACTATTACTGACTTTTCCAAATTAATTTCCTAATCAATATAGAAACAAATTATTACTGGAAACAAATTTATATCACTTAATATCAACATCTATACTAAAAATTGTTCTATAATTCATCCTCTCCATTGGGTATATTTTTTAACAACAAAAAATTATTTTTGTGACCTTAGTTTTAAAGTTGGAACATTGAATTGAGAAAGAATTATTATTGTAAGAAATTATTTTATATTTTGATCAGAACCATTTCACTTTTCTTCTAAAGGCATCTATCACATTGTTACTGTTAACTTGATCAGTCAAGGATGACCTATTTCTCAAAGATGGAAATGCAGTTGCTGGAATGCCTTCAGATGTCAACAGGCTAGTACAGAGACATTTTATTCTGGGTTTATAATATTATAATTAATGGAAATGTTCTCATTTTAAATTAATACATTTAGATTTTGGTTTTCAGCGCTAGTTATATCTATAGCATTTATCCTTTATCTTATCTTATCTTATCTTATATAATACAGACGTTACTTCAAAAAAGAAGATGATTACGTCCTACGCGTCATGCATTTAGTCATGCATATTAACCAATGACTTAAATTCTGCCAAGTCACTGGTTTTTCTGGCTAGCTCAGGCAACCCATTCCATGCTCTAATAGCACTAGGGAAGAAGGAGTATTTGTACAAATTTGTCCTAGCGAGGAATGTGCCTTTATTTTTGTGTCTTTCAGAGTATTTTATTAAATTTTGTTTTTGTATTTGAAGATTATGGTTCAGTGTTTTATGTATAATTGCTACTTTACTTTTGAGTCTTCTGTCCTGAAGGCTTTCTAAATTTAGTGATTTTACTAATGGTGTTACCCTAGTCAAATGTGAATATTCGTTTGTTATGAATCTCACTGCTCTATTTTGTGTTTGTTCCAGTTTCTTAATGTTTTCTTGAGTTGAGGGGTCCCACACGGTGGATGCATATTCTATTATTGGCCTAACCAAGGTTAAATAACATTTTAGTTTTATGTTCTTATTTGATTTATAGAAATTTCTTTTAATAAACCCTAATGCTTTGTTGGATTTTTTTATAGTTTCATCAATATGTGGATTCCATGACAGTTTTTCATTTATTATAACACCTAGGTATTTTGAGTTTTTAGTCTGTGTTACTGGTTTGCCATGAATAAGATAAGTGGAATTAATTTGTTTTAGTTTTTTTGTTACTCTTAACAACTGACATTTTTCTGGGTGGAAAGACATGCTCCAATTTGATTCCCATTTCTGTAATTCATCTAATTCTCCTTGTAAAACATCTGCGTCTTGTTTTGTTTTTATTGTTCTATATATTATGCAATCGTCTGCAAATAATCTGACTTTTGTTCCTGAACTAATGCAATTTGGTAAATCATTTATGTAAATTAAAAATAGTAGTGGACCCAAGACTGTTCCTTGAGGTACACCTGAGTTTACTGTTATTGGTGTTGATTTAGAGCCATTTATTATTACAGTTTGTTCTCTCCCTATCAGAAAATCTTTAATCCACTGATGCAGTGGACCGTTAATGCCGAAATATTTTAATTTTTTAAGCAAACTATGGTGGTGAACTTTGTCAAAAGCCTTGGAAAAGTCTAGTAAGATAGCATCTATTTGTTCACTATTATCTAAACCTTTTGAGAAATCATCAATTAGTCCTATTAGTTGTGTTTCACATGATCTATATTTCCTAAAGCCATGTTGGTATGGGGTGAGGACATTATGTTTGTCTAAGTGGTTTATGATGTTGCTACATATTATGTGTTCTAGTATTTTACATGTGATGCTGGTAAGTGATACTGGTCTGTAGTTTCCTGGATCAGATTTTTCTCCTTTTTTAAATAGGGGGGTGACATTAGCTTCTTTCCAGTCCTTTGGTACTCTGCCCTGGTTAAGCGATGCCTGAAAGAGTATTTTGAACACTGGGGCTAGCTCATTGCTTAGTAATCTAGCTGGAATACCATCAGGTCCAGACGCTTTATTTGGTTTGGTGTTGGCTAATAGTTTTTTAATTCCATTTTCTTGTACTACTAAATCTTCTATGTTGTCTACTTGGTTCAAATTAAGAAATATGTCTTTGTCTCCTGGGGCTGAGAATGCTGATGCAAAGTATTTGTTTAGGATGTTTGCTTTAGTTTCATTATCATTATGTATTATGTTATGTTCATCTTTTAATGGCGCTATGCCTGTTGTTTCCATTTTCTTAGACTTAATGTATGACCATAGGTTTTTGTTGTTATCTTTAGATATTACATTGTTTATGTATTCACTCTGCAGCTGTCTGCTTACTTTTTGGGTTAGGTGTTTAATTTTTATATACTTTTTGTAAACTCTTTCTGCCTTGGTTTCTTTAAATTTTCTATATAGGTTTTCCTTCTGTTTACAAAGCTTCTTTAGTCTATTATTAAACCAGCATTTATTTATTTTGTTTGATGTGTATTTAGTTGGTATATGATTTTCTATAATGCTTTTAAGATGGTTTTTAATGAAATTCCAGAGGTCATCGACTGGTTGGTTAATGTCTTTTTCTAATAAGAATGTTTGTTGAAAGTTTAATGCAGCTTGGTGTAGTTGTGTTAGGTTACATTTATTCCAGAGTAAGATTTTTCTTTTGGTTTTTGTATTGGCTACTGCTTTTATCTGACTTTGTATTTTTATGATCTCATGGTCTGATAGACCAGGGATAATATCATAATCAACTACTAATCCAGGTCTGTTGGTTAAGAAGAGATCTAATGTGTTGTTTAATCTAGTTGGCTTTTTAATGATTTGATCTAAACTTAGGTTGTGTAAAGTTTCTATGAAAAGCTCATTTATGTCCTTTATCTTTGTCAAGCATTTTGATTTTCATTACTGAGCTCTAGCGTGAATGTATCGAATCTTACTCTCATAACTCTGAGATTTTCTTTATTTCAAATATTTTAAATAATCCAGAAATGAAATAAGATCAAAATCTACTCAAATTTAAATCTAGAGGTACATTTAGTTATTTACATAGTACAATCAGTAAAGTCTTTAAGAAGATATTTTGATTTTTGATTTAATGAAAACAAGATAAAAATAACTTTTATTAAGAAATTACTAGAATATATATATATAAATGAGGGGTGCACCAAATAGTAGTTTTCAATATCCGGCTGAAGCCAGATTTGACTGTGTAGTGAAATAAGATATTCAGTTCCAACTGAACATCATTTCTATGTGTCTAATAAATAGCTCTTGGTACAGCAGATTTTGCAAAACTTCTAAATATAGATGTTAATATTATTTTTGTTTTACTTTTGTTTCCCACCTAATTGTTTTTTAACTCTACCACTAATTACTGAATAAAAGTTGATCAGCATGTTTTAACAGATACTACTGACTAATCCATGTAACGTTATGACGGTGTGTTTGTACAAGACCCTAACTGTAAAGGGTGTGTGTAGGTTGATCGATGTAGAATATATAAAATGCATATTTAACTAATGTAAAGCTCCAAAGGTAAAGTGCATTTTGAATTGTTTAGTAGGTAGATGTGGTAGTGGGAATATCTTTATATATTTCAGAGCATCTATGAGTCATCAGGCTTGTATTTAAAGGCCATGTACTGCTTCTGGTACTGGCGTCTTGGGCCTGATACTGATAGTGGCTAAGTACATAGAGTGGGTAATAATGAGGAGTTACTTGACACGCCAAAATTATCAACAATAATGTAGTCAACAATTTAAGACCCTTAATGCAGGAGAAGATTCTAATTAACAGGTTAGGAAAAGTAACTTTAATATATATATATATATATAATATAATACATATTTCTCATTTGACATTTTAGTGTGATTTAAATCTAGTTAGTATATTATACATATAATCCTAGTGGCTGAAGAAAAAAGTTCCCCTTTCAGACCTTGTGGTCTATAGGGCATATTATATAAAGGTCATCAGTTTCTGTGGCCTATGGTTAACGAGGGTGTTATGAGGAAAGCACAATGGCCAACTGCCTTTACTTTTCCTCAACTAATGTGAGGTACAATCAGAGGCACTTAAAGATCCCAGTCTTCACCAGGATTCGAACCCGAACCACTGTTCCGGAAGCCAAACGCTTTACCGCTCAACACAGCGCCTCCTAGTCCTAGTGGCTAGGCAGTTTAATATTGGCCAGTGCAATAGGCAAAGACAGAATCATTTTCTCCTTTAGACAATTTTTAACACATTCCAATAAGATTGTCTCTAGAACTATTGTATTTTGTGTTTGCTAATAAAAATAAAATTTTCTTAAATGTCTTGTATTTATAATAATTGTGTTTATTCAAATGAAGAATTATATTTCATGAGGGCTAGTCATAATTACTAGTGTTGTCATCTTTTAAACTGGATGTAAATTTACATGACTATATATATATATATATATAATATATATTAAATCATAATTTATTACATGAAAAAAAAAGGCCAGAGCTTTATTTTCTCTCGGAAAAGATTACATATTTATGTTTGATTTTTTATAAGTTTTACAATCCTATCAACCCTTAATTAAGGACTTTATATAATGCACAATAATGCAAGTCAAAATGATTGGAATTTATTTTCACTACGAACATCACATAACAAAGTCCAAGAGCCCACTAGATATCTAATCTAATCTAGATATCTATATTTTGAATAATATCTCTGGTCTAGATATATTCTATATATATATAATATATAACGACCTAGATTTATGAATAACTAGATCTAGATTATTCTAGATTGATGTAGATCTCTATAAATAAGTATAAATATATAATACTAAATAGCCTACAGACTAATCTAATAACTTTTAATTTTCATAAACTTAGTTACACTACTAATCTAGAGTCTAGATCTAGAACTATTTTAACTCTATTTTATTATGCACTGTCACTAGCTGGTAATGACCCGCTGCCATTGGGTCTTAGTCTGGTATTATCTAGTTGGTTGGATCTAGCATTTCGAATGTTCCCTTCACATTTTTTTAGATTTTGTCATTAAAATAAAAGTACAATGTAAAAATAGCTTTACCCGACTTGTTAAAAAGTTTCCTTCTGAAATAGAGATAAATTGTGTGTTTCTTTTTATTTTTAGGACCTTCCAGTTGTGGGAGGGACATTAAACATACACTACGGTCTCCACCATGATCTAAGAACATTTATAACAAGTTTTATCAAGATTGGTCGAACAGCTTTGATTTCTATGCAGGACATACATACATTATATGACCTTACTTTCTGCTTTAAATATAGATTAGATGTTTCTAGTCAAAAGTCTAGTAAAACTCAAATCTAGACTCCCTCTAGCTACTATTATTATATATAGAATCATATAGTGGCACTAGTCTAGGTTTAGTTACTTAGTTACATTAATATAATTTATTATCTCAGAGAGATCAGACATAAATGAGTAATTCAGCGAAATAGAACACATTGAAAAATACTGTAAAGATCATTCATATATCTCAATAAAAAACAACAAAGAAATGTTAATCGATTTTCCTAGCTAAAGAGACCATTGAAATAGTGCAAACTTTTAAATACCTTGGTACCATCTTAGACAATAAATTAAACTTTACTGCAAATACTGAGTATAATAATCAGCAGCAAAGATCACGATTACTTATAAAAATGTCCTCATTTATTTAATGTTAGCGAAAAGGCATCAACTTGGCTATGTTTTATCAGCAATATTTAAAATTTTAATATCACTGCCTGGTACCGCAATCTGAACATTCAAAATAAACTACATAGAATCCAAAATGCTGCTAAAAAAAGTCATTGGCAAATAACAAACCCCATTTGGGTAGCTGTATGAGACAAACTTGTCACAAACATTCATAAAAAAGCTAAAAATATTCTAGACTAGAAATCAAAAACTAACCTTTGCCTTTGGGTCAGGATTTAAAATCCAATTTTGTGATTTTACCATCACAAAATCAAAAGTCAAAAGAGATACAAGATACATGATACAGTTAGCAAAGACAAACAGACACAAAAAACTTTTGTTCCCCTGGCGATCAAAACATTAAATTTGAATAGAAACTATCTAATAATTGAATTCTGATTCACTGATAGATTTTATAATTATTATATATTAATATATATAGTATAGAGATTTAGATCCAGATAGATTCTACTTCAAAAAAAAAAAAAGAAGTCGATTACGTTATGTTTTGTTTGGTGTAATACTGACTATAATAGTACTAGACAAAGACGCATCATGGCACTGTGTACCGTGTGGGTTACCTCAGTTTACATCAGGACTGTTTGATTCCTTTGATGCAGACACTTCTAACACATACAATATCCTAAACACCATCCCAAACCAAACTCACCAACCACTAGCCAGATCCACTCCTGTTAAGCCTAAATCTACTAAAATTATACAACAGCCTCACTAAACAAACCTACTAAAGAAGTAATACCAAAATACCTTAAAACCTTAGTAATAAATTTTCAAAGCATTAGGAACAAAACAGTAGACTTGGCTACATCTTGAAATTAATAATGCAGAAATTTTCAATAGTAATTATGAAGTTTTTAGAAAAGATAGGGCTGATAATCATGGAGGAGTTCTTCTAGCAATAAAAAACACTCTTATAGCTGAAGAAATTACCTTACCTGACTCAAAAAAATATAGAATCAACATTTTGTAAAATTAATACCACCTCAACATCCCTAATAATAGGCAGCATTTACAGACCACCAAATTCTAGTTTAGAATACATGCAGGAACTATGTAATCAGATTACTACACTTAAAGAGACAAATAAAAATGCAGTTTTTTGGATTATGGGTGATTTCAACCTACCTGATATAAATTGGAAAACACTAACCATAGATAAACACCAAAACCTTAAGGACATAAATAAGCTTTTCATAGAAACTTTACACAACCTAAGTTTAGATCAAATCATTAAAAAGCCAACTAGATTAAACAACACATTAGATCTCTTCTTAACCAACAGACCTGGATTAGTAGTTGATTATGATATTATCCCTGGTCTATCAGACCATGAGATCATAAAAATACACAGTCAGATAAAATCAGTAGCCAATTCAAAACCCAAAAGAGAATTCTTACTCTGGAATAAATGTAACCTAACACAACTACACCAAGCTGCATTAAACTTTCAACAAACATTCTTATTAGAAAAAGACATTAATCAACCAGTTGATGACCTCTGGAATTTCATTAAAAACCATCTTAAAAGCATTATAGAAAATCATATACCAACTAAATACACATCAAACAAAATAAATAAATGCTGGTTTAATAATAGACTAAAGAAGCTTTGTAAACAGAAGGAAAATCTATATAGAAAATTTAAAGAAACTAAGGCAGAAAGAGTTTACAAAAAGTATATACAAATTAAACACTTAACCCGAAAAAATAAGCAAACAGATCCAGAGTGAATACATAAACAATGTAATATCTAAAGATAACAACAAAAACCTATGGTCATACATTAAGTCTAAGAAAATGGAAACAACAGGCATAGCGCCATTAAAAGATGAACATAACATAATACATAATGATAATGAAACTAAAGCAAACATCCTAAACAAATACTTTGCATCAGCATTCTCAGCCCCAGGAGACAAAGACCTATTTCTTTATTTGAACCAAGTAGACAACATAGAAGATATAGTAGTACAAGAAAATGGAATTCAGAATCTATTAGCCAACACCAAACCAAATAAAGCGTCTGGACCTGGTGGTATTCCAGCTAGATTACTCAAAGAACTAAGCAATGAGCTAGCCCCAGTGTTCAAAATACTCTTTCAGGCTTCACTTGACCAGGGCAGAGTACCAAAGAAGCTAATGTCACCCCCCTATTTAAAAAAGGAGAAAAATCTGACCCAGGAAACTAAAGCCCAGTATCACTTACCAGCATCACATGTAAAATCCTAGAACACATAATATGTAGCAACATCATAAACCACTTAGACAAACAAAATGTCCTCACACCATACCAACATGGCTTTAGGAAATATAGATCATGTGAAACACAACTAATAGGACTAATTGATGGATTTTTCTAAAGGTTTAGATAATAGTGAACAAATAGATGCTATCTTACTAGATTTTTCCAAGGCTTTTGACAAAGTTCACCACCATAGTTTGCTTAAAAAATTAAAATATTTTGGCATTATTGGACCACTGCATCAGTGGATTAAAGATTTTCTGATAGGGAGAGAACAAACTGTAATAATAAATGGCTCTAAATCAACACAGATAACAGTAAATTCAGGTGTACCTCAAGGAACAGTCTTGGGTCCACTACTATTTTTAATTTACATAAATGATTTACCAAATTGCATTACTTCAGGAACAAAAGTCAGATTATTTGCAGACGATTGCATAATATATAGAACAATAAAAACAACACAAGACATAGATATTTTACAAAGAGAATTAGATGAATTACAGAAATGGGAATCAAATTGGAGCATGTCTTTCCACCCAGAAAAATGTCAGTTGTTAAGAGTAACAAAAAAACTAAAACAAATTAATTCCACTTATCTTATCATGGCAAACCAGTAACACAGACTAAAAACGCAAAATACCTAGGTGTAATAATAAATGAAAAACTGTCATGGAATCCACATATTGATGAAACTATAAAAAAATCAAACAAAGCATTAGGGTTTATTAAAAGAAATTTCTATAAATCAAATAAGAACATAAAACTAAAATGTTATTTAACCTTGGTTAGGCCAATAATTGAATATGCATCCACCGTTTGGGACCCCTCAACTCAAAAAAACATTAAGAAACTGGAACAAACACAAAATAGAGCAGTGAGATTCATAACAAATGAATATTCACATTTGACTAGAGTAACACCATTAGTAAAATCACTAAATTTAGGAAGCCTTCAGGACAGAAGACTCAAAAGTAAAGTAGCAATTATACATAAAACACTGAACCATAATCTTCAAATACAAAAACAAAATTTAATAAAATACTCTGACAGACACAAAGATAAAGCCACATTCCTCATCTCATATGCTAGGACAAATTTGTACAAATACTCCTTCTTCCCTAGTGCTATTAGAGCATGGAAAACCAGTGACTTGGCAGAATTTAAGTCATTGGTTAATATGCATGACTAAATGCATGACACGTAGGACGTAATCATCATCTTTTTTGAAGTAACGTCTGTATTATATAAGAAGAAGAATAGACTCTAGATCTATTCTATAGAATAGATAATAGACTCTCTAGTACTTAGATCTAATAGTTACAATAGTATAGTCTTATAGTATAGTAGTTAGAAAATTGCCTTAGCCTTTATTATAAGGCTTATACTGTAACTTTATACTCAGTTATAGAGTTATAGTCGGCTTGGGCTTGGTTAACTTGTGAAGTTGTGTTGGTAGTTGTGACTACACTGACTACAGACTAATAAGACTACAGTAGTCACTATAGACTGTAGTGGTAGTCACTTGACTTTGACTAGGACTTGATCTAGTCTCTAGTCGTAGACTAGTTAGCGGACTTACTACTTAGACTTCTAGATCTAGTACTTAGTCTTAGTTATTAAATGTATTATTCCATTTGTTCGATTTACTATACCTAAACTGAACAACTGCGGCTTTTATTCCATTGGAAAATAACACACAAGCGTTGCAAGCACTGAGCGCTGCCATGTTTGAAGGAAGTAACATATCGCACCAAATCTTAAAAATGTAAGCATTTCAAATTTAGTCATATTATGAATTAAAAGGCCCAATTTAGAAACAAATAAAATTATTAAAAATTAAATACCTTAATAATTAATAAATTTTCATAATTTTTTAAGATATAGATACACTATTTTTAATTTGTACATTTTATTATGAATAATAATTATTCCAAGCGGCAAAGAGTTTAATTTATGAACAAAAAAGAGTTCCCTGCTAGCGAATGTCAACAAACAACGGTAACTAGCTTGGCGGAGTTCTGAAGCTCTTTCGTGATTTTAGTTTCATTATTTTTGACATCGTGATCTAGATAAGTATCTTTCAAATGTACACTGCGCTTACTTTAACTTTATCCACTCAAACTGGCAGGATTTATTTTTTAAAATGTAAGTAAATATAATAATAATGGTACGAGCATCTGTTGTTTTTTTTTAAACGGAAATTAAAATAAAATTGTTAAATTAATTTCTAATATTAAATAGGCTGATGCATTTGGCCTAATAGTGATAGCCCATTGAAGAAAAACAACAGCTTATAGCCCCTAAAAATACAAAAATGACATTTGGCTTTTATCTTATCATGCATAAACAAAAGCTATAATAATTTTAACCGAGGAAGAAAATATTTCTGTTTTTTTTTCTTTTTGTTTGTTTGTTTTAGGTTTACATAAATTTAGACATTGATATATTTTTCATTCAAAACCCGCCCAAGCTTGTATCTTACGACTATCGCACTAAATAAGGAATTGATTGACTTAAATGTCCGGCATATAAAAGTACATTTTCAAAGTTATTATAAAGATAATAGATTAAAGCTATTAATTGGGATTTTTATAAATAAACCTAGTCCGTAAAAAAAAAACTGTTATTCGACTATTCGTGGCTATACTAAGATATATCATAAAATTTAGCTTTTTAGGTCTATTGTAAAAATGAACAAAATTTTACGTAACGATATTTTTAAAGATATATTCTTGAAAAAAAAACACCAACATATAAGCCTATAAAGTCTATTACTTTTTATACCATTTCACATTGGAAACAAAGTAATAAAAAAAAATGAGAGAAGACCTACTTGTTTAAAATAAATAAGTTCCGTCAATTAAAATTAAACAGCCGTACTCCCTGAACAACGAACTTAGGACGAGGGTTTAAAACTACGGCTAGTGCCGCATCTTTGTTGGCAAAAAATAATAATAACAAAGTGTGAAAAGACGAAAAGAATTGTTGAAAATACGAGTTTAATCCCAGTGCGCTATTAATGAGGGCTCCTTTCACACGACTAGTGCTCTGTCTTGTGGGGGAAAGCCGGGCTACGCTATCTGTTTTAACTAGTCTGAATATTGAACATTTTCTCTGATGAAATCGAAAATCATTGGGGCTGTTTTGCCACCTGTTAAACTTGTCAAATTCGCCAGAAAAAGTTCGATCTAGACATTGATTAGGGGGCAGTCGTTTGTTTTATTGAATTATTTCTTCTTCTTGTCGGAGGCGAAGGGGTAAACTTGATTAAATTAAGAGTGAAAAGCTAATTGGAAGCGTGTAGGGCGCCAGGTTTAATTTTAATTTTTTTTTAAGGGGGTTGGGTTTATAAAGTTACATGCGTTGGGCAAGTGTGTAGTACGAGCTTTTCGAGAGAATAAAACTCGAAGCGTTAAACAGATGCAGACCCCCAACAACATTGCAAACTCGTGTCTTCGCGGAAAAATTATTCACGCATGCGCACCGCTATACTTGGTATGCGCAGTCCGTTGTGCGCAGGTCGTTGGGTGACAGCTGTCCAAACATGGAGGCTTGCCGAGAGTATAGACTGCCTGTTTCCAAGCGTACGTAATTTTTCCTTTCTAGGCTGAACGAACCAACCAGCAAAGCTGTACCAAAGGTTACACGCGGTGTCAGTTTATCGTTCTTTATTGTTCGATCGTTTTTTGATTGTAGGAATGACGATGGAAAACATGGGCGAGCTCCCGGCTGATCAACAAATCAACGGTGATTCGTCTAACGGAACTACCACTCAGAGCCAACCCTCGCCACAAGAACCGGATTACGTGAACACCCAAGACGAGCTCGAAACGAGCATCACTCGCTCTGAGGCCATACCGGTCAGTGTGAGCAGTATGATCGACTCGAGTGAGTTCCGCTCCCAAATGGGAGAAGTGACCTATCATACACTGAACGGAAGGATGAGCCCTAGTTACAGCCCAACAAACAACTACGCCACTCTTACTCCACTACAGCCACTTCCACCCATATCAACAGTTTCTGACAAATTCAACCATGTCACCGGTGCCAATGTCAGTGGCAGTTTTGCACTTATGTCGCAGAACAATGGAATTGGCAACATCATGGATATGTCTGCCTATGGACACAGGTACCATGATAAGCTCGGAATGGGGGTGAGTATGAACATGGGCCCCACCTTGGGGGCCACTGCTATGACCATGATGTCAAGTAACAACCTAAGCTACCAACAGAGCCTCGGCTCCTATGGTTACACTCAGAATGGACTGGCATCCCCTAAGTCTGAGCCCAAAATGGCTTCACCGAACAGCTATGTTGATTCTTACGCTGCATCACCGATGCGAGTAGACCTCAACACAGGTCGCTTACACTCGCCAAACTCTATGATGGTTTCCATGAACGGAATTCACAGTGCCCCAACCCCGTCACCTCACAGCGAAAGTCCACAGCGCGACCGGCCAGGGACATCATTGGACTTACAAAAGCCGCAGCAACAGGAAATCGAGGAGATTAACACAAAGGAACTAGCCCAGAGAATCAGTAGCGAACTGAAACGCTACAGCATCCCTCAGGCTGTTTTTGCTCAGAGAGTTCTATGTAGAAGCCAGGGCACCCTCAGTGACCTTTTACGAAATCCCAAACCATGGAGCAAACTTAAATCAGGACGGGAAACGTTTCGTCGTATGTGGAAGTGGTTGCAAGAGCCAGAGTTTCAAAGGATGTCCGCTCTTCGCCTTGCAGGTAAATTTCAGTCGCAACACCTTTTAAACTCTTTATTTAGCTCATTGTATTGTAGACTTTTTTTTTTGTTTTAACTTCTTTTGCTTTTTATTATTTAATTGCTCAATATCACATCATTCACTGGCAAAATCAAACTTTTTTTTATAAATAGATATTTAAATATTTGAAATTATTGTTGGCCATAGATTTGTATGTAATAGCAAGTAGAAAATTATAGCTTATATTTTTTTTATTTCCAGTTAAATGCTTATTAACTGTGTTGTTCAACATTCTTGATATGTCACAGATTTCTTGTTTTATTTTGAAAGAAAGTGTAAAAATAATAAGTGTCATTCAGTTGTTTTTTTGTTTTTTTTTACTTACACAGCATTCACATTTATTAGTATGCTCACATTTAAAAAAATATATATGTCTTGGAGTAGTTATCAAGTCCATATTTCTTTTTAAATGTTGTTTTTGTTTTTAGGAACAAATGTCAAATCCATCTAGACCGATATAGATGTAGAATATAGTTTCAATACTGAAAATTTGTAAATCCTTAATCAGAAAGCAAAACAAAATTGTTAACTATGAGTTCTTGGTGATAAAAATGAAACATAATTTTAAGAAATGTGTACATCTTTTACACATTTTTCAATAGTGTTAAATCTAGACTAAAAAATACTTACTCGGTAGTAAAACTATAAATATTCTGTTTGATTCTTACAAGAATGCAAAGCACACAATTTATTTCTTATTTTGACAAATTTAGAAGAAAAGCCTTTTCTATGTTTACATTATTTTATTTTTATAGACTATTAATTTGCTTCTTAAAGATTTATAACAGTATACTTTAATATATATCTTATTAATCTTAAAAACAAAATAGTTATTAATAATTATGTAGAAAAAAAATCTTTCAGAATTAAATTCAATCATTCTAAATGTTCCCCCAATCTAGGGCATTGTAAAAGGGAAGACCTTTGTTTTGGTTTGTATATTTGACATGACATTGGACATTGATTTGTGACCCCCCCCCCCTCCTGACAAGATAAGCCACATTGATCTATCTGGAATATACATTGATTGTGGCCATGGCCTGTTGTGTTTGTTTTTTTTCCAATGTCAAGATCTCTAACTGTAGCTATTGATTGGAATATTTGGTGAACTTGACTCATGGGTCAAATGGAATTACTGCTTGATCTTTTAGTTGTTGTTTTTTTAATATAATACATTTTAAATAATTATTTTTTTTTGCCTTTTGATAAATATTTTTCATTGCTAGGAGCTTGTAGCTAGCTTTCACAGTGTTTATGTCCAGATATTTTTAGTTTCTCTACATAAGTGTGTATACATGTTATCTAATTTTCTGCATAGTGGTATTACTCTATCTTACACACACACACACACAAATCAATCAGTTTGAGTTGAAGGTTTTTACTCCCCTAGGCCTGTCCTTTTTTAACATTTTCAATTGTATTACTCTGTGCTCGAATATGTAGGTACATATTAATTTACATTCCTATCAAGCACATGAGTTCAACAAAGTTTAAATTAGAAATGTAAAAAAAAAATAATAAAATAGCACTATTTTGGACCAAGGATGCTGGTTCTTTTTTTTTTTTTTTTTAATCTTAAACACAATTTTTCGTTGGGCAATGACCACTTATTTATTTTCTGATACTGTCTTCCTAGTCATTGGTTTCGTTTATAAGTTAGTTTTCGCCCTCGGTAACTGTCTCGTTTAATAAACGTTCATTTTTAACTTTACTCCACGACACTCGCGGTCTTCATTAATAATAAATAGCTACTGGCTAGAGACCGCCGTTACTTCAGCCATTAACGAGGGGTTGGTCGAGTGCCACCATTATTAGTACACACTGCTGATACCGGGACTCCTTTGTCCCACCGCCTGAATAATTATCAGTATTAGTCTACATGTGTGTTACTCTGGTTAGGTGTGTGTGTGTTTTGTATCTTTCTGTTTGTTTGACTAGCAAAAGGCTGCTAAGGCCACATTGTGGCTGTGTCTTTTTAAACAGAATAACTTGAGGTCAAGTCGTGTCGGTGCTAGAAAGTTCTGTCCCTAGCAGCCAAACACAAAGTACAGTAGTGTGAGTGACACGAGATTACCTTTCCCAGTTGTGTGCTGTGTCTTCCCGCCTTCCTTTATCGCCGATGGCACGCGCATACGTTTCTGTTCTTTGTTTCTCAGGTGGTAATGAAACGAGTACTATGGTTTGGACAGGTGAATAAAAAAAAAAAGAAATGTCTTTTCTTTCATAAGGATGTCTGAATGTCATTCTGAAATTAGTTAAAAGGGGGGGGGGGGGTAACTCTTTCTCTCCGTAATTATTGACCACATTCTGGTGGAATCAACGTTGGTATCGTTAGTAAGGAGAGAAAGAGTTAATATAGTGTTATTGCTTGTGTCTTACGTTTTTTTTTTAATCTCCTGAATATTTTATGAAGTCTCCGATCTTAGATTGGTGTGTGCGTGGTTTAAATATTTAGTAATCAGGCAAAATTTTCACCTGGTAATGAATGAATATTGTGTTTGTTTGCTGTATACATACATCATTGTTTATCACTGCTAACTGAAAAGGGGGGGGGGTAGTATTTTCAGTGACATTCAAAGACAACCAGCGGTTGTGGGATAACATACTTCATGTGTCTATCAAACTTTCTGGACTTTTGTTGACCATTTTACTCAGTTATCTAGAAGAGGGGGGGGGGGGAGAGTTGGCATTTAAACGCAATAATTTATCGTTAGATCGATAGGAAGCAGGAATATGTCTTCAACATTTTAAACTTTGCATCTCCTAGTTAAACCAAAGAGATGTTACAGAAATTATCTGCATTTTCTAAATGTGTTATGTCATTAGATTTGGCTGGGCAAGAGAGTATCAATTGACGCATCGCTGCATTGTGTTTTGGCGAGATCTGTTTTTGCACGTACGACAGAAATACAAATTTAGTAAGCAGTTGTGTTTACACTCTTTTGAGTATCAACTCTGTTAATTTTTTAGTTTAATTTCACCGAAATTGCATACACTCCGTCTAATGAATGAATACTAATTTTTATAATGATTACACTTATGTTATAGACAGGGCAATAATAGTTCGACCCCAGCACTTCACGGAGTAAATATCCTTTATAAAAATGCTAACAAGATCTTTTTTTTTTCGGCGGGTAGGGGGCGCAACTTAGTCGCTGATTACCTAGTGGCACAATAGGGCATTTGGCAGCAGCTGGTTACCGAAGGGGCACAGCTGAAGAGCTCGCACAAAGACCGCAGCACATATCACTGAGCCCTAATGAAAAGTTAAAGAAGGGCGCAGATGACAAGAAAAAAAATTCGGCCGACAGACATATTATTTTATTATCGTCAAATCAGACACGCATCTTTCTTGTATTTTTTTTTTCAGTAGTGATCAACAGTGCCTAAGAAGTGTTATCGTCTAGAACTGTGCCTAATTTACACAACGCATTGCTATCGTATTCTTTTCTTTATTTTATTTCTGTGTGATTAGAAAGGTTCAAGTTTATACCAAACTTTTCTGTACCTATAATGCTACTTAAGTAATATTGTAATAACCCCAACTTTTTTTTTTGTTTTAACCAAGCTTCTAGCGTCCTTTAATTTGGACATTACCTTTGCTCCAGACTCTCCATTCGTCATAAATACGTTTTCTACGTCAAAAGGGAAGAAAAAAAATTTATGAGAAAAAAAGTCGTGCGAAGGGCGCGTGCCTTTGGCCGTTGTGAGCATTATCTGATGAATGCATGAGTGGAGGCGCGCGCGTGTGTTGAGTGGGGGGATGAGGGGGAAAATGGTGTGCTACGGCCTTTTGTACACGCCAGTGCTGCCGAGTGGAAAATGCACAGACACCCCCTCCTCCCCAACCCATGGTATGACTTTTTTTTTTTTTATTCTTCTCTTCCATCGCGTCTTTACAAAGACCAAGTGATTTGTGTGGGAGACATTGTTCAATCGTTTTTTGAAAAACAAAATTTCTCTGTTATTAAGATTTATATTCTATAGTGTAATTGTAAGAACTTCAGTATCTATCTCTCTCTCTGATAGCAGAAAAGATCAACACTATTTCTTGAATCGGCGAGTTATAATTGTTTTCATCTAGATCTAGAAAAGAATGTTCTGGGTTCAACACGTAACATTACACACACACACTAAGTTGCTTACATAGAGCACGTCAATGCCCCAACTTCTGTACCCAGATCATTACATTTTTTAAAAATACGTTGTCTTGTAAGATCATTTCGACACATCTCTTCGAATCGACGCTGTAAAAGCTCACTTGCAGACACATTGTTTTTTAAAGATCAGTATATAAATTACTTTATAACAATCACACACTATCCAGTTTACATTTCGGTATTTGGTTTGCTTTGTACTTTCAAAAGCTACTGGTCAACATCACGGGAAGGGGGGGGGGGTACTCGTAGGAATTCTAGTGCCTGGATTTAAATTAGATATTTCAGGACGCTCTCATATTTTTAGGTCTGTTCAGCTGGTCAGTTGCCATTAGTCCACGGAAAGTTACAGCGATTTTGTGTACTGCACTGCTTTTTTTTTTTAACCCTCAGCTTAAGCTCGAAGCCAACAGAGACCTAAAGAAAAAAAAAAAACGAGGTGTCAACTTTGTTTCACATTCGTGTCACTTATTCTTTGTTGAACTGGCACCCGTTGTGTCACGTCCGCTTACGGATCTTCTCAACCGTTAGTTTCTAGCACTTTGTGTGTTAGCCTCTCTCCTGGCAGTAAGCGTGTGTGTTCGAGGCATGTGTCTGCGTGTACTTATGTACGAAGCAACGAAATCTTTTCTGATCTATTCCTCGCTTCACGGAGCGTTTGTTAGGGCGGATTCTAGAGTGACAGCGGGCAATTAGACCACAAACAAATTGGACTGAACATGTTTTTATTTACGTTCTGCCTTCTCTCTCCCCCCCCCCCCCCCAGAAAAAAAAAACAACCCCTTTTCTTTTATAAGCTTGTTATCGCCTTCTTGGCGTTTCTCTTGGCCGAACCGTTTCAAATTGAGGATTCTTCAAAATTGGGACTTGTATGGAACTTATTTGACTCTAAGCCTTAAGTAGTTTGTTTACACCCCCCCCCCTTCTTTTTTTATTTCTCCCTGCCTAGTTCGAGCAGAATGTCGTCGACATGGATTATCATAATTTGGGCGGTCGACACATAGATAATTTTTGATTTTAATAGCAGGCTAATCCTTTAGACCGCATGCGTGTTATTGATTTTTGTAAATACAATCCGTAATCTTCATTAGAATCATTTGGGGGGGGGGGGGCGGTTGCAGCTCCGCTAGGGGACACGCGTCGCTTAATACGGTCCCACCACACCCTGGTCGTTGTCTCTTTAATGTAAATACTGTTGTGGAACCGCTCGTTAAGATTGTCGTGCTGTTGATATGTAACATAAACTTCTAAAGAGGATGCACCTTACGCTGATTGAGCTCTTGGGTGCTATTTTTGTCCCTCTGCCAACCCTCGGTTAGGTTGTGCTTACTGGCGTGGAAAAGTCTCGGAACAATCTGTGCAACATGAATGTTCTTGTTGTTTGTCTCTATGTGATCCAGCTATCAAAGATATACAGCTAAGTAATGTATGGGCCACACGATACCAACATGCCTTTCTCGTTGACACGTGTTCGAGAATTATTTTTTATTGACATAACCTGGAGCCTTTGGCTCGACACAGGTCTCTGTCGCCCTGGACCAATTGTCTTTGTGAAGATATAGCTGTAATGATAACGTGGTCAGTTAATTGTCTGACCACTTTTCATGAAGACTTAGTAGACTATTTATAATTAAGTGTAAAATATATATGTCAGTGTTCACACCAAGCAGTAAACATTTGCTGGCCAGTAAAAAAATATTTTGCTTGGTCTTTCATCGTTACTTTGTTTGAGCTTGAATCCCTAACTCTACTTGTTATGTTGAATTAGGTCTATTTCGGAGTCTCAAGTTCTTCTTGATGTACTTTGTTTGAGCTTGAATCCCTAACTCTACTTGTTATGTTGATTTTGATCTATTTCGGAGTCTCAAGTTCTTCTTGATGTACTTTGTTTGAGCTTGAATCCCTAACTCTACTTGTTATGTTGAATTTGATCTATTTCGGAGTCTCAAGTTCTTCTTGATGTACTTTGTTTGAGCTTGAATCCCTAACTCTACTAGTTATGCTGAATTAGGTCTATTTCGGAGTCTCAAGTTCTTCTTGATGTACTTTGTTTGAGCTTGAATCCCTAACTCTACTTGTTATGCTGAATTTGATCTATTTCGGAGTCTCAAGTTCTTCTTGATGTACTTTGTTTGAGCTTGAATCCCTAACTCTACTTGTTATGCTGAATTAGGTCTATTTCGGAGTCTCAAGTTCTTCTTGATGTACTTTGTTTGAGCTTGAATCCCTAACTCTACTTGTTATGCTGAATTTGATCTATTTCGGAGTCTCAAGTTCTTCTTGGTGTACTTTGTTTGAGCTTGAATCCCTAACTCTACTTGTTATGTTGAATTTGATCTATTTCGGAGTCTCAAGTTCTTCTTGATGTACTTTGTTTGAGCTTGAATCCCTAACTCTACTTGTTATGTTGAATTTGATCTATTTCGGAGTCTCAAGTTCTTCTTGATGTACTTTGTTTGAGCTTGAATCCCTAACTCTACTAGTTATGCTGAATTAGGTCTATTTCGGAGTCTCAAGTTCTTCTTGATGTACTTTGTTTGAGCTTGAATCCCTAACTCTACTTGTTATGCTGAATTTGATCTATTTTGGAGTCTCAAGTTCTTCTTGATGTACTTTGTTTGAGCTTGAATCCCTAACTCTACTTGTTATGCTGAATTAGGTCTATTTCGGAGTCTCAAGTTCTTCTTGATGTACTTTGTTTGAGCTTGAATCCCTAACTCTACTTGTTATGCTGAATTTGATCTATTTCGGAGTCTCAAGTTCTTCTTGGTGTACTTTGTTTGAGCTTGAATCCCTAACTCTACTTGTTATGTTGAATTTGATCTATTTCGGAGTCTCAAGTTCTTCTTGATGTACTTTGTTTGAGCTTGAATCCCTAACTCTACTTGTTATGTTGAATTTGATCTATTTCGGAGTCTCAAGTTCTTCTTGATGTACTTTGTTTGAGCTTGAATCCCTAACTCTACTTGTTATGTTGAATTAGGTCTATTTCGGAGTCTCAAGTTCTTCTTGATGTACTTTGTTTGAGCTTGAATCCCTAACTCTACTTGTTATGCTGAATTAGGTCTATTTCGGAGTCTCAAGTTCTTCTTGATGTACGTTTTGTACCCCCACCCCCACTTTATCAATGTTTTCCCACACCACAGTGGACATTGGTGACACTGGTTGAGATCTCAAGAAAACGGGTTATCGAAGGTGTTTCTGTGTGTATGTATTTGGCTTTTTACAGATACTTTTGGCTTGTAATAATCGGGGAAGGTGGGTTTATGACACACGGACTCGTACAGATATATGGTCACAGATAAATGGTTAACCCGCAGCATTAGTTCCTCAATATCATCTTAAACGGGGCACTAGGTACCAGCATACATGCCTTAGAATCTGCCATGTGGCCGCTTGACTAAATCATCACATCGTGGCCGTCGCTGTGACCTTGAATGCAACATAACTTTACCCGCTCTACGAAAGCCACATCTTTATATTTAGACAACTTAGAGACTCGTTAATTGACCTATATCTGCTCGGACGAAATTACGCAACTTGTCCAGGTAAAGCACGCGCTGACATTTTGTTCCCAGACAAGGACAGTTAATATTGCTAATGGGGCTGATCATTATCTGGCCACGTCATCGTTTTGTCTCACGTGCACACACCACTTGTCATTTTCGCTCTCGACAAAGTTCTTTTGGTGTTGTTGTTTTTTTTATAGTTTTTTTTTATTTCTTGCATTGTTTTCTTGATATTCTCTACAATTTGATGAATACTTTAAGAGGTTAGTGAGTTTAACCTTTGAACTACGTTGTAGACAGTGGAAAGTGGAAGTGAGACACGTAGGGGGCGAGTTGGCTGAAGTGTCAACGCATCTTTCTATTGTACAGTTTTAATATTTAAGTCATGTCTTATACACAAGAACGGTAACTCCTGTCCGAGGATTCCAGCTCGTGTGGCGCCTAGTTGGAAACGTTTGATGTGCAAGCAGGTAGTGAAACCTCTTCAGGTTGCATCGGAGATTTTTTCCATTCTGAGGTGGAATGTAAGAGAGACCTGATGACCCTGTCCAGAAAAAAAAACTACCAGACCGTTCCACCATGAGCAGTCATAAATAAAGCACTTAGAGTGGCGGAAGAGATGCCATGTCGCTGACTCTTGTAGCTGGACGGTACCGGAAGCCTGTGCACTACGTATATGGAATAACCCTATTGTAACAATAGTCGCTGCCATGGCGTAACTTTTTAGAACGGGATACTGGAAAAGCTCCGATTCCATAAAGGAACTTTTTCAAGGTATTTCCTGGTTCTCACCATAAGTCAAATCTTCCTTAACGTTCTGGTTCCATTATTGTGTTCGGACGGCCATCACCATTTCAGTTGCTACAACAAAAAAAATGTAAGCACGGTCTGAAGTCAGGCACAGTATTTATTTTCGTTTCGCTGGTATCATATCTATATTTCCAGGGCCGGCCCTAACAAGTGCGGGGCCCACTGCGGCCGCATAGGTTGCAGTGGCCCAAGGCCGGCCCTGTCTATACCGGAACTTTGTATACCCATTAGAGGATTGTCTTTACCCTCTCTTGGAAGCTGTTGGTCCAGCATATGAGTTGGACGCTGATGGACATGTCAAACGTGTGCCACCTGAAGGCGAAGGTCAAACTTTGTTTGTTATGGTCGTTTTTGTTTTGTTTTGTTTTTTAAATATGTGTTTTGATTTTTTTCCCCAATAGCCAGCAACACTGGCTCCCCTCGTACTCCAGCCAACCCCCCCCCCTCCCTCCTTGCGCTCATCTTCGACCCATTGTCTGCTGGCCTGACCGCCATTGTCTCCCGTTATCGAGTTGTGTGGGAAATCGGATGGTGGGGGGCGCTCCAATCCAGCGCCATCACCGTAATTGTTATCGATGTCCGGATCCATGTAAATTGCCTCCCTTTTGTCATATGGTGTTGTGTTGTTTTTTTTTTATCGTCTGCTTCTGTTCTCTCCTTCTCTTCTCGTCTTTTTTCTCCCCTTACCATGTTTTGAACGTGTCACACTTTTGTGACATACGTAGACAAGTAATGCTTACTCTTTTCTATAATGTCTTTCTCTTCTCTTCTGGTCATCCTTCTAGCTGGCTTTTCTCTACACTAATCTTAAGTTGTGTGTGTTAGTACTGACCAACATATGTTTCTATTATATCGTTTGTTTACTGTTTCTATTTTTTTTCCAGCACTATTGCTAGTAAAAGGGTAGAACTACCCATTTGTTCTCTCTCGCAAGACTTCGGTAAACACGTTTTCTTTCTTGCATTTTGGTCGAATGCTCTCGTCAGTATTCGACTCTCTGGCATGCGCTCGGGTAGAGACCAACGCACTCCATTATCAACGGAACAAGCGGAGCGTTCGCTACCTGGCAGACCTTTGGTCACTACTAACTTTTTAGAGTATACTCATTCTAATTGCATGGTGCATCCTTGTTTAAATTCAAGCATTCTTTATCATATTTACATAAGTTTTAAATATAACAGTTCTGACTTCTTTTATTTGAGATTGGAAAATATCTGCATGAGTATTTTGAAAAAAATGTGTAAAGACCTTATTAAACTCAGAAAAAAACCCAGCAACGCCAACTTTAATGTTGCTCAAATTTAGAAGCAAGATTGAGATTTTTAAATATTCTACTTAATTCGCTTTAATTGCAATTTTGAAGCACATTTTGATGAATTCGCCCTCATCCTCGGGCTCATTTAGTGGCTTGAAAGGCTGTTGATTAGATGCATTAAATATCTATATATATAAAGAGTTTAGATGCTTCTTTGTCATACTTTATTATTATTATTAGTTTTTTAATAGTCTTGTATCAGATTCTAGATGAAACAATACTAACACCTTAGCTGCACCAAAAACTATTCGCTTTATTTTGATAGACTAATATTTACTCATTTTACTTTTTTTTTTTCATTGGTAAATTATACATTAGAAAAAAAATCGTATTTAGTACATTGTTTTAAAACTTTTAATGCTATATTTATGACAGAATCGCTTTTATAAGGCAGCCTTCCTGTTTACATAGATGATCTCTGGGCTTGTACATTTTGTGACTATAGTAGTTCCTAGGCCCTCGACACCTAGGCTCAATCAGTTCTTTAAAAGACGGATGACGGCATGCTTAGTGACTTACTCGCGGGCATCTGGGCTAGCATACTAACAGCATGACGGAAAGGGAAACATTAACTGCATTGTACACATGACATGGTTAATAATACAAGTCATAATACAGCACACATACTCGCATGAGGAACACAAAGTGCCCGTACTTACTCATGCATGGGAGAGGCTGCTGAATACGATTCCACACGGATCATAGATACATTATTTTTATTGGATTCTTTTTTAGTTTTTAATTATTTAATTTATTTTAAGTGTACTTACCGTAGTTAAAGGTTAACATGTATCTTGTTAGATGCTTTCAACGTAAACATTTCAATTGTATATCTCAATAATGGTTAAGTTTTCACAAATATTACAAAGTTCCACTAAATCACACTAAAAAGTAAGAATTATGTTTTCCCCTCAAGCTTATTATTATATATATATATATATATATATATTTTACTTATGCTTAGAAATGTGATTATATGCGTCACTTTTATTAATGAATTTAAAAAAAATTGACTTTTATTTTAAAGAAATAGAAGGGAAATAGAGCTTCAAATAATCAGTTTATCTTTTGATCAAGGGAAAAAATAATTTAAAAAAAAAAAGAACTGCACACTGTAATAACCAAGTAATTTTACTTTTTCTAAACATTTAGCAATGTATTGAAACATGTTTTGATTCTAAATATTCTAAAAATAAATGCACATGCCCTAAGTTTCATCATGATTGATTATACTCTTAGGGTCTCTAAGGCAGGCCCTCACCTTGGAATTATCACTTATTTTATCCTTTTCTGTTCAAAGGGGCAATTACCGGAGTAACAAGGGCCAACAACGTCTACACCTCCTCGCCTATTGCTGGTAAGAAGAAATATTCAGACTCGCATGAACCTATTTAACATTCATATTTATAACAATTATATGTGTATTAGTTGCTTCATATTAAGTTTCGTAAACTAAACCCTTATTATTATTATCATTATCATCTTTCTTTTTCTTATTTTATATTCAGTTGTCCTAATTACCCTGTAGAAGAATTAGTAACATGACACAATGTTTAATAGATTGATCTATTGAACTCATTCTAGTTTACACATTAACCATTAAAGTGCTGAGCTGTTTTGCAGTGAGTGCATACAAAATGGAATTAAAATTTGGATGTTAAGAGGCTGAACTGCCACACGCGTTTTAAGGGTTAAAAACGCCTTCATTTGCTTGACGTATCCTAACCAAGTGACGTATCGGTACCTCAGAATAAAACTAAACACACACTAAATTATTTTTATTTTGAAACCTCGACTTCTGCTCGACTTGTTTCCTTTTAGATGTCCCCATGCTGCCTTCATTTCTCCAATAATATGTCGTCCGAGCACTTTGACGAGGGCTACTAAGTTTATGTCCGAGAAGTTTGTTTCCTTGTCTATTTATTTACAAACATCGGATAAAGCATTGTGACGTCATCTTTTTGAGACATAGGATAGAGTT
This sequence comes from Biomphalaria sudanica, assembly GCA_036873155.1. Lineage (NCBI taxonomy): Eukaryota > Metazoa > Mollusca > Gastropoda > Planorbidae > Biomphalaria > Biomphalaria sudanica. Next base: position 196,539 of record JAZGLO010005667.1, on the reverse strand, counting down.
TTTAATACAATTTATGTCTAAGACTTAGTAATAAAATAACAGATGAAGGGCATTATTTGACACACCCTCACATTCAGGAGTTATTTTTAAGTGAGAAGGGAGGTGGTAATTAAACACAGATAATAACTAGTGTTGGTATTTAACAATGAACACAGGAAGTGAGCCTTGTGGGATAGATAAGTAGGGAAGGAAGTGTCTATTATACACAAGTATTCAGTATACTCGTAACTTAATCTACATTCTATTTTGTACACGTTTAAGCCTAAGTTCAATGAGCTGTTGTATTTCGAAGGATTCCATTATATTTTGTGTAAATCACTGTATTTTGTTTTTATTGTGATAGATACCCTGTTTTTAAATAGTCTTTATAAATGTAATCCGGGACAGTCATCTAATGCGTTTGTCTTCTCCGGGACAGTCAGCTAATACGTTTTCAGTTGAACGTAATGTACGTGTAATCAAATGAACGGAGAAATAGAAGCTACAGTGTTAGTGCATCGTGACGTTGTTCTGTGTGAGTCAGTTCAGTGCGTGTGTGTGTGTGTTGTTGTTTTTTTTTTGTTGTTTTTTTGCTTCTCCCCGTTCCAAAACCACTTGGCGGGAAAAAATCGATAAGTCCGTAGCGGTAGTACGTCTTCTGTTCTCGTATTTAGATGTGCCTGTTTTCAGAGAAGTTGGGGGGGGGGGGGGGGGGATAGGGTGTTTTTTTTTGGGGGGGGGAGATTAAGACCCTGATTGGAGTGGGAGGGAAATTTACCTAACAGATTATTATCTAAGAATAAACAAACCGCTTTTTTTTTCATTATGAAGCTTTTCCTTTGCTTATTGTTTTGTTGTCATTATTTATCATTTGCATTGTTTTCGCTTCCCTGCTTGCTAAGTGGCAATTACCGGTAAAAATTGCGTAAATGTGCGTAATTTGCGCATGGCGCAGCAAAGAAGTGGACGAAATGGTTCGGATGAATTCTGTAATTCTGATGCTCGAGGTTTTGGAAATTGTCCGTGGTCATTGTCAAGCAGCGGTGTAGACAAGGCTCATTTAGAATTGTAGAAACAGTACACCCCGAGTGAGGACAAAAAGAGGGCTGTAGAAAACGGAGCTCCACTTAAATAAGATTGTTATTGCCAGGACACGTCCCAAAACAACACGGCATTCATTAATAGGACTTTGTTTCTTTTGCTTTTTTTTGTGTGTGTGCGTCTGTGTGTTTTCCCTGGAGACCCTTACTCCTAGCAGCGAAGCTTAGTCTCCTCTTCCTCTCCCTCCCCAGCCTCCACCTTACCATCTCCAGCTTTGCTCACACACACACACCCACAGCCTCCCCCTCTTCCCCGCGCATTTCGATGAAACAAACTCATTTCCACTATACAAGTGTCCTCGCTGCTGGTCTCGAGGGTTGGTGCATTCTCTCATTCCATGGGACTGCGAGAGGGGAGCGCTAGAAGTTTTTTTTCTCTGTGTGCTAGATAAGGCACGCTCAGTTCGCCTAGGTCCGGACAGTAGTCGTCTAAGCTTGCCAGTGAGTACTCCCATGGCCGTGAGTTAGTTTTATTGGAGACAATGGCAGCTTTTCTTCTTACTCCCCCCCCCCAACCCTTTGTGTATTAATTCATACGCTCTATGTCGCGCCAACTACAGCATCGAAATAAATTACAATGTGCAATTTCTAACGCCTACTTCTGTTTCTCGTTCACCGTAGGCCACAGACACAGATGACCTTTACATCGTCTGCCCTGTAGACCACAAGGTCTGAAAGGGGAAACTTTTATTTCTGTTTTCAAGTGTGTACACAACTCGCCATGATCTTGAGAAAGAGAGTGTGAGACGTTTATGTCTTTGTTTAATTTATATTTACGAGATATCTTCAGCGTGTGTGTAATTTGTTTGGGTTGTTTTTTAACTGGGTTTTTTTTTTTCGTCTTAACGTTTGGGCACCGGTCGAACTTTTATTTTAGGTGCTTTGATGAAGTACATTTGACATTATCTTTGTGTCTCATTTAGTCAGCTTCCCTTCCCTCTACACACCTTTATCACCCCCCCTCCAATTTTTTTTCTCCCTATTTTCTGTTGTTTTTTTGATTCCTTTACTAAAGATTTAAAAATTAAAAAAAAAAAAAAGCCTCAAACACAACATAGTCACTATACTTCCGTTTCATTTCTTTCCCGCCCTATTCCCTGGCGTCTGCGCTATCTTGAATACTAGTAGCTCAACTCTCCCCCCCCCCTTTTTTTTTACCCCTCCAATTTTGTTTTTTTCGTTGAGTACGCGTGTAGTCGGTCACAATAGTCCCCTTGTATCGCCTTTATGCGCCATTGTCATGTTAATTGTAGTCACCAGTTTCAACTTTATACACACACACAGAGAAATCCTCTCATTCTACGTTCACTGTCGTGTTCTTGTAAGCCCGCCTGCTTCCCTCTCTTTTCACTTCTGCCATAATTACTGTACGGTGTTGATTAAAGATACATAGAGCTAACTTGATTTCGCTCACCTACGTAAATACATCAGCCCTCGTTTTGCTCTCGGCCAGTCCTAGTGCTTGGCTCGTGACATTTCCCTCCATCTTACAAGAGACAACACGTTAGCCTTGGCATTCTCTGATTTGTACTTTTTTTTATCAAGATGAACATGTGTATTTTTTGCAACATTAGTCGGCCTATTATTTTGATGATATTTCGATTGCACCGTTTCATTATGGTGAATCAAACACATGCGCTTCTAACAAGAAACCGTAACGTGTTTTATTTATGTGTATTACGCATTCCCATATTGTATGACGGTAGATAGCAATTCTAGATAGCCATTCGCTTAGAAATTTCGCGATTGTACCATTCGTTGATCTCTAGAACTGCTGAGCTGTTGTGCTTTCCCTAAACCGATTCCGTTGGTAATCTTCAAACAACACATCCGGCATGTAGGCAATTTTTGCAAATCTAGAAAGAGACATAACAACGAACTCTAAGTCAGAGGCGTAGCTAGGGTGGGGGAGGGAGAGGGAAATTTTGAAAATCCCCCCGGGCCCCCATTTGATGGCTGGCCTTAAATGAGTGTTGTTTTTTTACATTAAATATTAAACATTACACAAAATGCCCCCTCGAATTTCCTTGCTATTGTCCCTCTCGCGGCTTGACTTATTATCTATTCCAGCTCAAATTGTTATTTCCTATCCAAATAGAATGTTAACTTGGGTCTTCATGATTATTTCAACGTATTTTAAACTAGCGTCCAAATTGTATGTCTTGCACTACACCCAGGTCCATAGACTTTTTGTATTCAATATGTTAAAGAGTGAACAAGATTATTTTTTATTTCTAGGTAAACTCAGAATTCTTAACATTGTAAATACTTGCCAGCTGATAACTCACTAAGTGTATCGATTTTTCCATTTCCATAGAGCCGGCTCCTTCAGAATTCTCATCTTTTTAATGTATTGCCAATTAATCTCCGGGAAGATCTCTGCGGCACCAGAAAAAGACGGTACGGCCGGACTCCAAAGCTGCAGCCCTCCTTCTAAACCTCGTGATTTGAGGCTGATGCCGTACGAGGGACTCTTTATCATTTCCACAATTTTTTTTTTTAAAGGAAGGTTTTCTAAGAGAGAGGGGCTTCGATGGGAGCGTGATATTAAAAGGGGGGCTTGTATCGTACAGGTCTTGCCCCCAAACCGAGTACCGACCCTGGTCTCATCAATCGGCAAGATGGCATGGGGGATAACTAGGTGAATCCAAAGGAAAAATCCTTGGGCATTAGAAAGAATTTGTGCGAAATGGACATTCACTGTAGTTTAACCAAGAACAGTGTTTGAGGGGAAGTGGGGGGGGGGGGGGGTAGACGTTAGGCTTTAAGCCACACTTAACTTGCAAAGAAAATTTTACTCTTTTTTTTTTGTGACCAGTGTGGCCTAGAAATGGGGGGGGGGGGGACTAAAAAAGTAAAAGGGTAGGGCTAAGCGCCTAATGAGTAGACTATTTTCTGTCTTGATCTATCTCTTTCTTTCACTCTCTTTCTTTCTAGTTTTCTCTTACCGTTGACCCTCTTTTTTTTTTTCCATTAGCCAGACAGACCTTAACTTTTCTACCACTGAAACGTACCAGTTTTTGCCGGTTGTCAATGAAACATCTTAAAAGAACTTGGCGAGGACTTTCTGTGAACATCGCTTGACAATATCTTAGGCCATTCATTTACCTAGTAATGACTATCACTATATTTTATTCTTAAGTTCGAATACGTCTTTATATAAACGATATGTTTATTACATTTATAAGATTTTAAGGTTGTCGTTTCAATCTTTGAAATATTGCTGTGCGGTTGTTTTTACCACTAACATAACTATTATATAGTTTTTACAATTATTTATTTGAGACATCTGGTCGTGAATAAATGTAATTTTGGAAATAGGTATACAAAACATTTTGAGACTACGAAAATTTTAAATTATACTTACTGAACAGTCCAGCGAACAATGTCGTCACAGTACATACTCGCAAATCGAATGAACTTATAAACTCTAAACCTAATAGCTTATTGTATGATTTTCGCTTTGAAATAAAGTATGTAATCAAATTGCAACATTCATACATGCCCTTCGTTCGTCAACGTGATTCTGTACTAGATGCTTTTATCAGTTTCTGTCAATCAGTGATAGCATGACGTGGGTTGAACATTATAATCAACTAGACATTGGATTGTTGCCCTTGTACAAGGTTGAATGTTTGGCTTGTGTTAGAATAGATGTTTCCTCTTGTGTTAAATTAAGTGTATTCTAATTCTTTCAACGGAAATACTTTCACGGCAGAGATTGATCATATTACAGTCAATTTTCTCTAGTGTAAATTCTTAGTTGCTTTTTTTATTTATTTTGAAGCTTTTTAAAAAAGATACTCGCCTTTATTCTCTCCCTTTCCCCATCACTTAAAAATATAATAATGTGTTCTTCCACTATCACCTCTACAATCTCCCATTTTAAAACACACACGCTCTTATAATTTGTGGTCTCCTTTAATCTTATATTGTAGACACTGACATATTTTGTTTCCCTTTTTATATATATATATATTTTAATTATGATTCTGTATATCGTTCAACGGCATCAAAGCTGACACCAGATTTACTTTGTCGAATTAATGCTTCTCTTAATAGATTTAATTGATGACCTTCCTATTTATTCGAAAGTTTCGCATAATTTCTGCAATCGTATAAACTATCTTCTCCTAATAAATAAAGCCTCTTGATAAGCTCGTGAGTTATCCATTGCATAATTTCATTTGCAGACATAATAATCATTTGTTTCGTTCATTTTAACTGTTTTTCGTTTTTGTTGTTTTTGTTTTGTTTTGGGTTTTTTGTTTTGTTTTGGGTTTTTTTGCTCTACACAAAGATGAACTAAATGTCCTCGGCAATGCTCGCAATATATATTTGTATTTTATTTTATTTTTTTGTTATCTCGTAAACATTTCTGCACACCGATGCCTTGGTCACTCGTAATTATAAAACGCACTCAACTGCCCCTCGCGATGGAGCGCTAACTTGACGTTAATTAGGGACATGGCAAAATTACTCGTGCGCCGAGCCCAGTTGCTGTCTGTGTGTGAGTGGATTTCGATTGACGCTAAAGATCTATTGAACGACATGGGCGCGAGTCGTCCTTATCATTTGGCACGCGCAAACTCTATAACAACCTCCTCCTCCCCCCCCCCTAACTACTCCCATTGTCCCCCCTTCACAGTTATATAATGTCAACTTTTTTTTTTTTATTTAACTTGGTGCATTCCTTGTGTAGTTTCAAGCTTTTGATTGGCAAGGACAAAAAAAAATGCTTAAAAAAAAACGCGGTTGGTGTTACAGGTTTGAAAGTTAAAGTTAAAATATAATACAGCGTTTTAGTTGTCTACCAGCAGTTTGGTGATACAAGTCAATGACTGTCCCCAATAATAATAACACAGTATTTATCCTTTGTTCAGGTGTAAATTGAGGTTTGTGTTCCTGTATGTCCCTTGTTGACCTCATAGCACATCACTGGCTTATTAATGGGGCTGTTCGCCCTCACCCTTTAGGTACGTATGACATGACCATTGCCCGCGACATGGTTCCATCCGGCCCGCAGAAACGTCGGTACAAAGTGTTTTCTCTGATAGATTGGTAACATCACATTTAACTCGTGCTCATGCGTTTATGAACTGGGACTCTAAAGGTAGAATCTAAAGGTAGAATCTACTAGGAAAAGAACGTTTACTTTTTTTTAATGGAACATGATAATAAGCCAATATATTTGTTTTATTAAAAAAATGTGGCTGTTTATTTAAAATGTTAGTATCTGAACCGCGAATAAAAGATTGTTAAACTACGCCTGGAGATAATAGGAGGATCCATGGGACCAAAACAAGAGACAAGTCGGTAATTAGGCTCCACATTTTAAGTAGAAAAAGGAAGGGATACATTTCAAATATTTCATTCATTAATGTAAGTACTATATCCACACTGGTTTCTAATAAAATAGTTGTAAGTCAATTTCATATCGTTTTTGTACCTATTCCCTGGTTGTTGTTTTTTTGTGGGTTTTTTTTTGTTGTTGTTGTTTTTTTTTCGCCCGCATCACAAGGATCGGAAATTAAAATGGCCAGCAAGTCGAATTAGGTTGGGCATCACTGATTTGTCTTAGCGCAATGGGCGACTGTCAGGTTTGTCAACTTAGGGTGACTACCAAGGGAGCCCTTGTTTCGACTTTATTGCTCACGCCCCTACTAAAAGAGACGTGATTGATCTATGTGTGTCTTTAACTTCATTTGTGTGTCCCTTTCAGTCGTGAATCATTTTGCAATTCCAGACCTTCACTTTTTTTTTAAATTTTATACGCCAGTGCCTATAATTTACGTCAGGTTAGCCTAAATGCATTATTAAGAACTCCGGCCATTGAATCAACCCATATAGAGTCGCGTTACTCCATCCTGTGATTTTCGATTACCGTTAAACCAAAATGTTTAAATCGTACAAGCTAATGCGTGTGTGCCCGTCAAAAAGTGGGTTAGAGATATCGACATTCGGTTTACAATGTGGGGTTGCCCGTAACCTCGCGAATTGATCTGAAGAGTGACTCTGAAACTTTCAACAATGGTTTATATTGTACAGTTCCTAATAAGCTGTAAACTCGTCATAATGGAGACAATATATTATGCGTACATATTAGACAAACAAAAAATGGGTTAGCATACAGTTTTAATTTATTTGATCTATTTCTCGTTAACTTTTGTTTTTCAAGATTTTTAAGTTAGTAGATTTGCTTTTGTTGGAGAGATTCTACTTTTATATATAGTGAAAATGCAATACTAATTTGTTTTCATTTATGTTTGAGTCTTAATTTGGACTTCATAGAATGCTTTTAAATAAATTGTGAAGAGAAAAAGAATGTAAGTCGTCGACATAGTTTTAAAGCTACCTTCACATAATGAAATGACGAAGAATGCTTCTGTGCGTGTTGGTGCCTCCATGCGTGTTGGTGCCTCCATGCGTGTTGGCCGTGTCACCTCTGGGACATGATGGTACTTGTGTGCTTGGCGAGTGACGTCGTTTATTGTGACGCCCGGACCTGCTGCCAGCGACTGGTCCCAACACAGACATGACTTAGAGGTTTCGCCATTCAGCTACCTCTCCCGATAACGTTTCAACCCACCCACTATATTTTTCCCCTTCGGCCGGTCATTTTAAGTTCGGTGCTTTATGGATATGGGTTAGGGACAATATGAAGTAGATGTAGTTGTGCCGATGTTTACCCTATTTGTGTTGCAAAGCGGTTTATGTCATTTATTGTATTAGATTTGATGAGAATCCCGTTATGAGAGCACTCTCCCCATACCCCACTCACCAGTTCCTTTCAACCTGTACAAGTGTTTTGATCGCCCTTGTCACCACGAATGGGTGTTGGTGTTGTGTACTGTACAATGGGACCTATTCTTTAATAGCTGACTTCTTTCGTCTTCACACCCCTCCCTTCCCGATGTAGTGCGCGAGGGAGTGAAGTTAAGCGTGTAATGCTGTAGCTTTTCACACAGAGATAAGTGACGTACACGCTGTATCAATATACAAAGTGGGAAAACTGCCGAAGCGTGGATGTGTCAGGGTCAACTATCTTGTCGAGTTTAGTTTCTTAGCATGTTCTGGTCATTTCAAGACATAGTTTCTTACCATGTTCTGGTCATTTCAAGACATAGTTTCTTACCATGTTCTGGTCATTTCAAGACATAGTTTCTTACCATGTTTTGCTCATTTTCCAGACAATTTTCAGATCGATCTCCCGACCTTCTTTAACAAGAAAAAAACGACGTCTTCAGCTTTATTTCACGGATATAGTTGATTTTAGTCTGCGCCCCTCTCTTCTTAGCTATTCCACCCGTAAACAAAAGCTATTTGTACCTAGGTATTATTGCCCCAATTTGTCACTGAAAGTTCTCTTTTCATGTGGACCTTTTACGATTGGTGCCAGAAAACTTTGGGCCTTTTCTCGTATTTACTGGAATCTCTTTAAGACCACACTGAAGTATACCCTCCCCCCCCCTTTTTTTTTTCTATGAAGGAAGTAAGTATTTGTGTTTGAAAAATAAAGGAGGGGGGAGGGTATAACAGGTGTGAAAATATTGTTCAGTGTTCCGTGACGTAGTGAACTGTATCACACCCGTCTATCTTGCTTGAGTCTATACCCCTACCACCCTCAACTACGATTACAGAACTCAGTCTCTTTTTTTTTTTTAAGGAAATAACTCGACTGTTTAAAAAAAAAAAAAACTCTGTCAGAATGCGTGTCTGAACTTGCTGGACTCTCCTGGCCTGGAGCTGACGTCTTTGTTTCTTTATGTGACGGATTTGATTTCCTCTTGTACACACACGCACACACCACGTTTTATGCGTGCGTAATGGTTCTCTCTGCTGTCATGTGTTTGTGTGTGTTATGATAATATGTAACTTAAGCGTAACTTTGGTTATGTTAGTTAATGTGTCTCTGGTGACTTGATTATTTGATAGGAAACTGGGCCACCAGAATACTTTGATAAACTTTAGAAATCATGACACAGCTTGCCCAAATAATAGAGAAGTTCCGATCCCAAAGCCGTGGTCATCTAAGTCTAAACATAGTTTTGAAAATAATAGATTCTATGATCACTTATATGAATAAATTCAAATCTACGACGTTTTTTGAGCCCGTACTCGTGTGTCACCGAGATTGTTTGCCCCAACCATAAGAAGAAAAATATTCTCGGCTAATTAAGCGCGATAGATAATCGAGTTCCACTTGTCTTTTTAATGAATCCTATAGTCTAGGTCTAGTGCTTAACTACATAACCTTAATGTTCAGGACAGCCCGCATCTCGCAATCAATCAATGTGTTCTTTGGGTCGTAACTGCTAGTTGTTCATAAAATACTACCTCGCTAACTGGCTCGCGTGGTGATCTCCTTAAACGAGCGAATGCCAAATGATGTCAGGCATGGCATTATTTCCTCCGTTGACCTTAAATCGCAGACGAGGAAAATCCGAGCCATGTAAAGTCTCGAGTTTCCTCTTCCCATCCCGCGCGAGAGAAGTCGTATGCGTGTCTCCAGGTGTTCTCAAATGTGGGCTCCATAAAACCTAAGCAGTCAGCCTAAAGTTCCTAAAACCTATGACACTACAATAATTTTTTCCTTATACATCCGCTTATATAGGCAGGCTTTTTTTTAAAACTTATATAAAATCTTCATTAAAACCGCACTCTAAACGTTAAAACCGCATGTGTGATTATTTTGGGTTTTCGTACTATATCAGGGAAGACATGTGTTAAATACAATGAATTTGTGTTGCATTTACGCTGCCTGTGATCTCCATAGTTGTCTCGGGCTACCTAGCACAGTTAATATCCAGTAGTGGATGGGTTGTTAAAGGACAATTGCGACAGTGTCTGGACTGCGTTCTCAAAAATCATGATGTTAAACCCAAATGTCAAACCTTGGGGTTACAGGTGTACACATAAGTTCAAACGCTCTAGAATAGACGTTTATACTTCAGTCAAAACATAAGACTAGAAGTCTACACATCAAGTCAAACCTTAAGAATTTGAGGCTTACACATTCATTCAAGCCTTCAGACTAGAGGTCTACTTAAAAGGTCAAACCATTTCTGAAGCTTGAGATCTTCGCTTACAAAAGTCATAGTTTTCATGAATAAATAAATCCTCGTTCCATTGTGTTTCGCCAAGGACCGCACGGTTCGCGTCATTTAAAGCAGCCGCCACTCCAAGCGACTGTTCGAGTCGAGCCAGGCACTACCTACCCCGGCACGTGCTACGTGAGCACACTCACACACGCACACACACTCAAACACTCCGCTCACCTTGCGCCCAGGCCATGCTAAGCAGATTGTTATGACCTGGTAGGCTGTCACCACTGCGTGCCAGAGAGAGGCATCGAGGCTCTGTCGGAGCTTGACGACACATTCCGATTTCGCACGAGGTCCTCCGTTCATCATCTCGACACTGTTCAGTGGAAACCTTTTTTTTTTTAAATGTCTGCTTCCGAGCGTATCGCCAGCAGCTCCGGATGGGTCTCCGAGAGAAAGGTTTGAGTCGCTCTCACAGCACGTATTGCCATGGCGACAAGAGGAAATTATTCATACTTTTTTTTTATCTCTTCATTTTTTTTTATGAATTGTCTCAGAAATGGTTGAACGAAAATGAAGGTTTTGATGTGATGTTTTAATGTCTTGTAATATTTCTACCCCTCCAACTTCCGCTCGTCTGATGTGGTTTGAAAGTGAAGAGAGACGTTTAATTTACCGCCATTTAGATTAATGTATTTGTTTTTTATTTTGGGAATGGCTTGATATCTACATATTTCTGCGCTCTTATTTTAATCACGTGATACTGAAAATGGAAAAAAATTGAGTTATTCGTTCTTTTTGAGAATTAAAAAAAATGAATTAATGTCGTTTTCCAAACTTAAATATTACAAGATAATTTATTTAGTGAATTACAGAATATTAAAATGATGGCATGAAAAAAAAGCACAGATATCAAATTATGCACGTCACTTCCTGTTACATTGTCTTCCATGCCTTCAACTTAATATTTGAGAAAGCGCATTTGATGTCATTTAGATAAGACGGACTGTCTACTACAAAGCCACCTCTGGAAATATTTTTTTTTGTAGGGGTTCGGGGGGGGGGGGGATAAAACGTGGAGTCTTCACAAAATATTTTTACAGTTGTATTAGTTGATAAGACCATTAGTAAAGTTTCGCATTTTGTGTTCACTCTAAGCTAGGGTGGTCATTTTTTTGTTGTTGTTGGCAGTGATTTGAGAGTCCTGGTAGCTGTGGAAGCGAGACCCAGTCTGACCATACAGTTAACTAGACTGTTTGACAAGTGTTCCCTTTTGAGCGCCAGTAACCAACTGTCTTAGCTAGTTCATTATTTAGAGCGTACGTCAATGTGTGTGTGTCACCGTCACGAGCACCGAAGCGCTCACTTGGAACACGGTCATAATAGCCTCGCCGATGCCTCGTTGCTGCAGTCAGCCTCACAATTCTGTCAACCCAGTGCGACGTCTCTTTGTCCGTGACTCGGAGTGTATGTTTTCAGTCTTGGTGCTAGTATCCTAAACGAGACATGCACGATGGCCAATAATTGTACGAAAAGTATATTGCCACATCAAAAGTGTCCAATAGCGCAGGAGTCTATTTATTGCAATAACGAAGTCCTATAGTCATTGTCATAAACATGTACCATGCATTTTATTTTCCTTTTTCAAATCGAAGTAATTTATTGAGCCATATCTCTGCTGTACAAAAAAATAATAATAATAATTAAGAGAATAGAATATTCTTTATCGATTGAAACATTGTTCGCTGGGGCTTTGTGTACATTAATTCGAAACATTTTCATTCCCCGTACATTTTATATTTGGACACACATTTATTGAGGATTTAACTTGTAGGTAAATACAAAAACAAAACAACATTAGACTGAAAGTAACACCGTTATTGTTGTATAAACAGTTCGATACATTAGCACACTTGTGTACTCTTGCGGCGGGGATTGGTGTGCGTGTCCTAGTTTGGCGTCTTTGTACTAGCCATGGTCCATCAGCTTGACGACCCTGAAGTGTTTTTGACCAGGTGTGAAGTAAACAGCTGACCCTTGGTCAAGGAGTCCGTTATAACCTTCTCGTTCATAAGTGTTAATGACATTTTGATTCTTTTTTTTTTTTGCTAGGAGATCCAAGTACCGTCGTTTATCAGAGAGCTTGACCGCCCCTACACTTCGTTTAACGAAACATTAGGTTTTAAATTATTATAGTAAAACAATTATAGGTTTCTTTAAAACGATTTGTATAGTATAAATCTGTTGAAATGTGTTAGTTAGTAGCGCCACTGTGCTATCGATTGTATCTCTCTATTCAGTACTTGTAACCGCGAATGCTTTGGCAGGCTCCTGGTTAGTAGCAAAGAGACTTTGGTGGTTTCGCAGAAAGATAACTCCTGGCCTGTCTGTCCATACTTATAAATAAATCGTGGCATTTACTCCAAGCATTTCATTTCTTACCCCCCACCCCCTCACATTTAAAAATAAATACTTGGGTAAAATAGTTCAAAGTATTTTGTAATTGTAGAATCTAGTTCTTTATCGTTCATATGCTAGATTTGCTGTTCGTGAAATCTCATTAATAACAAGGCTGTTTGACCTGTCCTGGTCTCCTCCATGTTTTACCCCCCCCCTCCCCGTTAGTCTTCCAACCTCTCTATAGAAACCAGGGCATACATTAGGTGTGTATTTCTTTTCTCTGACATTTCTCTTAATGTGTCACGTGTTTGTGTGTCTGTTTGTTGGGGGGGGGGGGTTTTGAGAGAAAAACAAACACACGTCGAGACATGCACTCACAGGAATGGGATATTTTACACCTGATTAACGCGCATAATTCTGCCATATCTGACTCCACACACATTTTATGAACCACATGTGGGCTTTTAGATAGATATAAAATACGTTTTGTATAGACAAACAGACGTACGCACATAAATTTCTCGTGTTTATTTTGTCGATCGATAAGGCCTCGGTGCCTGCGTAGACCAAGATTCCAAGTAGACAATCTGGACGAGAGAGAACTAGTGGAGTCGAGTGGAAGGTAATGGGGGGGGGGGGGAGGAGGAGGAGGCGTTAGATTTCTGAGCGTGTTTAGACTAGACTCCACAACCCTTTTCCCACTTAAACCACATAACATCTATCACTCGCAAGGCCATATCTATCCTTCCGCGTGCCTATGCTCGAGGGTCTTTATTTGATTTCCTATTGTTATTGAACTATTTTACATCATGACACTGACTTGTCGGGGTAGGTCATTTCGGTGTACGTGTGTATACACGCGCACACACACACACACACACACACACAATGGAAGAGCAGAGTTTCTTCAGCTACATATATTCGATATCTAATATCTACTACATTTTTTGTCAAGTGTAGAGCCTTAACATGGAATTCAAGATATTTATAAATCATTAGGCTTGTTTTTAAGTAACAGTTTTTTTTCTTTAAAAAATGAACTATAAACTAACGTTCTTTGTATTATTTGAATTAGAAGAATGCATTTCCAATTGTATTTGTCATAGATATGATAACTGTCTTATACAATGATGTTTGTGTTCAGAAGCAGAACGACATGGCCTAAATTGTGCCGATGTGCCCAAAACCAAAAAAATCAGAAGCAGGAAATATCTCAACACTTGCCTATATGTAGGCCTATATCTGGTTATGTCACCTTGCATTTGTGACTCCTGTTTTCTATATTATGTCAAGGCAATGCTTTGGGGGAAGGGCTCCTACTTTCATTTTTTTAATAACGTGATCTCATAAACACACATTCATGCAGCTATTTCGTATTTCGGGGGGGGGGGGGATAAATATCACATTTCCTGTTTTTTAAGCAGACTTCCAGTTTTAAACTTTCTCTAACCTTTACTTTGAGTTACTTGCATGTTCTTCTTGTTCTCTCAATATTTTAATGGCGTCTTGCCCATCTTACCGTTACAACACGCTGTCTTCATCCTTGCAAACCGTCGACCCAAGCGCCTTCTAATAACTCAAAATTTCCTGTCTGGTTCTTTTGCTTGTAATGTCATAGACTGGTATGTAGAATATTACTTCAGATCAGTAGAGCTGTATGATCACATGGTCGAAAGTCTGTTTGAATGTGGTCACGTGTGCTGACATAAAATTGTGGTTTGTCTTTTTCTGCCGCACCCTACTTGCACATCTCACACACCGCAGTTGGTTTACTTAATGATTTCTAGCCTTCTGTTTTGTTTTGCTATCGTAAAAGTAACTTCCCCCCTCAGAACTTGTGGTCCTTGGAGTAAGATCATCTCGCCTACGGTTGGTTTGTGTGGCCAGCACAACGATCAACTGCCCTTTTCATTTTTCACCAAATAATGTCAGGTCGGACTCATCATCTTCACCTGTCCATTAGTCTGTTGGGGACATCACGCATGATCTGTAGACCATCTTCCTCCATTTATTTATGTCTCTTTTGCCTTAAGAAGAATCTCAACCAGTGACAGGCAGGCCTGTCCACTCTTTGATGTCTTCCCATGGGGGCCATCGCTTTCTTTGTCTTTTTTTTTCTGGTACTTTTCCCAGAAGGAAGGTCTTTGCGAGCCCGGGGACCTTGTGATATAGAATCATCAAAAAAATAATAATTACGAAGTTCATAATTCCAGTCTTTATAGGGATATGAACCTATACCATTAGGCCACCATGTTGTCTTGTAAGTACTGTTTTATTTTGTTTCGTGTAATTATTGGGTCAAAATTTGGATTGCCTCATAACTACATAGATAATTACATAAATGAGAACGCCGATGACGAAAGCGATTCACTTAAAATATCTTCCGAAAGGTTCTTCCTATTGCAGATGTTCAAAGATCATTATATTCCAATCATTTGAGTCTATCTGTTTAATGCATTGGAATAATTTTTAGCAAATAAACTATTTTTATAATGTCACTAGTAGAGGCTGCAATGTTTTATATAGTGTCATGTGGTTACGGAAGTTCCCGGAAAGGCATCGGTAATTCCCCAAACATTGGAAACATCGACATTGTTTTTTTTTTCCATTTCAATTGAAGGTGTGTGTCCCATTTAACTTTTAAATCAATTATTTGTGTGTATACAGGGCAGGCCGTTTGATCGTTAAAGTGTCGATTTAAGAATGCACCTTCTCTGAACCCACCGCCCGCCCCCACATTGTTGACAGCGCACAATGACTTCAGCCCCACACAGATACAAAACGAAAATCTATAATTAAGTTAATCAATTTGCTGTAAAGTCGATATCTTTTTTTCTTGGCTCATTCATGAAAATTGTGTGGAATTTTGATTCGAACATTCCCTCCGTTTGATATATTGATTCGACCTTCAGCTCGTGCGGTGGAGCTTTAAATATATGGGCCACATTTTTTTTTATTATAAAGTGCACGCATATTAACGGGTGTCCTTGACTTCTTTTTTTTCCCCTTTACTTTTTTCGGTGTTTTTTAGTATATGTATATATTATCCACTTATTATCTTTTTTTGGAAAGAATGTCTGCTCAGCATTTTAAAGTATTGACATCATGTACAGTGATTGGATTGCTTGCATTTGGTGAGAATAAAGGTGGGAATTATGAAAAGAAGGGGGGGGGGTGTTTGGGGGGGAGCAGTAGTATGGATTATTGAATTTTGTGAAATACTTTGTGTTTAATTCTGTTGAGATTAGGGCTGGGAGAAAATGGTAAGATAGCTGCTCTCGTGTGTCATTGAAAACCAATTATACGCGCGATATCTGTGAGCAAATTATACACATCGACAGCGGCTCGTCCCCTGCTCGCTTCCAGACCTTCATGCGAGTGTTTCGCATTGAACACGATAACTGGTGTCCTCTCCAATAACACGTGTTTAATGGAGATCTCTGATAAACACTGCACTCGGTTCGGTTTGGTATCGGAAGATGGTTACAGCAAACATTCACTAGCTCTGTAATACGCTGTCATTTGTAGCCCTCTCTTTGTTCATTGCCCTATGATTTTGTTTTAAATGTCTACGCTACAATTGTTTCGAGCAGATCGAATAATACTAATTGCGACTCTTTAAACAGACTCTAATAGTACCTTGATACTTTCTATAACGTAGGTTCACATTAGACCTCCACAAATCGTGAGCGTCGCTTAATAATAAAAGTTAACAAAAAAATAATAATTACAGCCAAAGTTCTTATTTAAACTTTTCCCCCGTGTACCTTATATATTTGTATGGGTCCAATTATATATATATATATATAATAATAATATATATGTATGTATATATATATATATATACACACACACATACATTGCTTTTTTTGTGCGGCTGTGAAAACAAAATAGTGTGATATTCTATAAAACACGTTTCTTGAGCTTTGTGTGCGTTAAATCAAACTCTATTGTCATAGTTTGGAAATAACAGAATCTAACCGGAAAAGCGATTGACCTAAGCGATCACAATATGACCTCATTAGCACACGTGTGGTTGTCATTTTACTCCATACTTGAGTAACAATTCTGTCTCCATTATCTAAACAGTATGGAGTTAAAGCCCTCTAGCTTACCGACCTTGCTGACACATTTACAACTGTGTCAATAAAAAGGGGGGAAGGGCTTGGGTACTCGACTTGCACGTTTGTTTCTTGTAAAGTATGAAACATAGGGGAGGGGGAGGAAGGCGGAACATGCCTGTTTAATACTTTTGGCGACTTTGTTGTAGGTAGATTTAGTATTGTGCCCCCGGGGGAGTACCAGTACTCGCCCAGTTTTCGTGTTGTGTTGTCAGAACGCTCACGGACACACTTCTTTAGCAATCTGCCGCGCTTATTATAGACGCTGCCGACCCAGGGCGTAGCGCGGTACTTTAAAAGCGCCCCCCTTCCCCGCATATTTTTTAGTCCAGTGTGCCCCTGTTCACCTCCGTTTCTTGATGACAGATGGGTCCTAGCGACAAAAGGTATGGCGTCATAGGCTGCTGTGCGCAGTTTTCTTTTCCCCCCAATACCTTTTTTTTTTCCACCTGGGCAGATTGTCAAGCAATGAAGCGGAGGGGAGAGGAGGCGGTTCGGGACGACTGAAAGGAAGGGGGCGTTGGTGGTAAGCATCGTTGTTCTATGTGGGCTGAATGACATCTTTTGAAGTCGGTTTAGCAGTTTATACTGGCTGACCACAAGGCCGCCACGCGACCATATGGTCGTGGGCTTTGTGTGTGTGTGTTCGTTACAATAACGTGAAGTTTTCTAGAGTATGCATTCTCTAGAACAAGTAGTACACTGTTAAAACTACTGTAAAATGGCTGTATAAAAGAGGTTGCTCTTCACTAATTTCTAGAAAGTACACAGACACATTTCTCACAATGGCCCGTTGCTTTATTTTCTGAACGCCTGTTGGATTCTTTTCCCTAAGCCTTCTGTGACAATGTGATCAATTAGTCATTTTGATGCTTTGGATCAAATTCCCTTAATGTCTGAATATATCTCATTCAAAGAAATTGATGTTAGCCGATTAATACGCCAGTCAGTTTTTCGGAAAGTCTAAATAACCCAGATCACGGCGCCCTCGCGCTTGGGCTCGGTGTATATAGGTCTTTGTATATGCGTTGAATAACGAGTGCGTTATATTTTGTTTGATTTTGTCCCAAGTAGAATTCTGAGTTTTTAAACATTTTTGTATTTAGTAGTTTATTGTGTTTTTCTTTGCGCCATTTGTTGTTCAAGGTTAAGCTGAAATCCCGTGTGCTGTAGCTTCAACCCCATAGTTCACCAATTCATCCTTCGCTGTCGTATTAGTAGCCTCCTCCTCACACTCCCTCCCTTCCTCTGTCTGTGGCCTCCCCCCTCATTCTTTCTCTCCTTCTCTTCAAGCTACCACCAAAGTGTGCCATGGGTCCACCATGAGTTGTCCAGCAGCCTCCACTCAAACGTCGAGCCAACCGCCGAGCGCTAGTATTAGTACGTATGACGAGATCGTGGACTGGGTGAGTGTTGTTTCTGTGCGCACCCAGTCCTTCACACCACACACATGCACACAACACACTGCCTGGAGAACACTGTCTCCTCCTGACATGCAGATACTAGATCTTTTTTTTTTTTTTTTTTTTGTATTTACCATCAGTTCTCTTTTTTTTTTTTGGCTCATATAATAACCTTTGTTTTTTTTAAATTATAGGGGAAAAACTCATACCATTTAGTACTCCGCGACGCAGAAGAAAGAGAAACAAGATCTAGGGTTATTTGCAGCGCCCTAAAGTTGTTTACGATCCTCTAGCGCTATTGCATCACCGCGTTTCTAATTGTGCTTGTATTCCCCTCCTCCCTTCCTTTGAAAACACAAAATCCACTACAGACGCTCATCGATAAAACTAACTCGACTCGCATGCTGTGGGGCTATCAAAATCATCATCATCCCCCCCCCCCCTCCAAACCCGTTCTAATGCTCTCAGCCCCCATTTCCAATCCATTTTCGCCCCCCCCCCCTTAAATGCAATGTGCTGCCGAGTTGTTCCTCTTCCTATTTCCGACCTGTTTGGTGTTCATTCATGAAATCAGTTATTGATTATTTTTTTTTGGTCTCTTTCTAGCTTTTGTCTTTTCCCCACTGTTTTCACAAGGACCCTTTTATTCTCTTAAACTATTTGGCCTCCACTTATCAACTTCCAACAGGATAATTTAAGGCCTTTTAATATAGACTATTTGAAATATACTGTTGTTGTTTTTTTTAATATCTCCTCAATGTTCTTATGAATGTTTATAAGAAATTTATTCAAATCCCATTTCATATATAAAGGAGGTCTTACACTTTGTTGTTGGGGGAATGGTGGCTGAGTGGTAAAGTTCTGTGGCTTTTGAGATGAGGGGGTCTCATCTTTGAGACCTGATGAAGACTTAGATTTTGAATTACTGGATGTTTAAAACAGCCCCAAGTCCACCCAGCTTTAATGGATACCCTACATTAGTCGGGGAAAGTAATGGCAGTAAGTCATTGTACTGGGCCATATGAGGCCCTTTTTGACCGTTGGCTATGGACAAAGTCAACCTTTACATGTTCTACACAGTTTATTCAAGTCTACTATTACTCTTTAAATGTTCAGATTCTTTCAGTTTCTAAACTCTAATCATTGAACTACAGTTTTGTAAAATAATGAAGTACTCGTAACCCTAATACATATAATATTAAAATAAGTATATATAGTTTAAGTGCACCTTTAGTTTTTGATTTTCCAGCTCATAGTTACATACTGCTGGTCTAATGCTGGGAGTTACAATTTCCTTACTTCTAGCCTAATGTCTCAGTATTGTGACTTAGTAAATTATCTGAACAGAAAGCCATGTAATTAAACAATCAGAACTGTTTTGTTTTTAATCTGATTTCTCTGCAAACCTGAAACTCCCTCCCCCTCCCTCCTTTTTATGCAGCTCTATCAATAGTAAATACTAATCAAGTATGAAAGTGATGTCTGATCACCATGGAAACAGTCATGTGACAATTTTTAATTTTTTTTTACTGGGTCTAAAAATAGTGAATTCTGAAGTACACAAATTTCATTGCCTTTGATTGGCTGACCCAGTTTTAACTTGATTTTTCTGTCTCAGATGAAACTCAAGTTACAGTTTGTTTGTTTTACTTTGAACTCATTACATTTATCATAGAAAGTGATGGCCATAAGACTGAATACAAATAGACATTTTATGCTCCTAGTGTATAACTCTCTTGTAGCTTAAAATAAAAAAAAATTCTTAGTTCTACTGGCAATCATTTGTTAATTATATGAATAATTGAATTTTTTTTTTTTTTTGTTGCTTTTCACAATTTTTTACACTAGTCTATATTATCCAATATATTTACACTGCAAAAAACAACATATTTGAATCCCATTTAGAAACTCAATAATAAAATTTTTTTTAGTTTGTTTGTTTTTTTTTAGTTCTGCCCCCCCCCCCTTCCTTTTTTCCCTTTGAAAAGCTGTGTTTTTTTCTCATATATAAAAAAAAAGTTTTCTTTATAATTATTCTATTCTTTTTTGTGTGATATAGCTACTGAATTACTCAAGTTTTCAAAAAATTAATGTAAATATATTAACTCATTGAGTGCGGTGTTTTTTGTTGTTTTTTAAATGCTACTTTTTTGGAAAAAAAAAGAAAATGTTCCAAACATGCCGAAAACAAAAATTTATTATTCAAGTACCAATGAAGCTATAGTAACATATTTGATATCGAAGTAAAGGTAAAAGAATGGAGAATGTAAAAATGTAAACATCTTTCTATTTAAATATAAGATACAAATTATAATCTAAATAATATGACCCTCAAAAAAAAAAAATGGATGCCAGCTTTAGAACTTCTGTGACCTAAATTTAGATTTTGATCTTTGCAATACTGTTGAAACATCATATTAGACTATTGACATCTTTTTCAAAAAGAAATGTGATAAAACAGTCAATAAAAAATGATGAATCACTGATTATATTATTATTTTTACATGGCTTTTTAGTCAGAAAAGGGAAAAAATTTTGCACTATTTCTACCAATAACAAAAGATACCAGTACTAAATCTATCAATCAAATGCACTCAGATATTATGTACATTTGAATCAGTGGGATATAGATCTAGATTTATCTTCTTTTGATTTGCCTAATACTAGACCAGTGCAAGACATAGGCCAGCGAGAGATCAAAGCATAAATCTCTAACAAACTGAAGGACAATAAAAATTCTAATTCATTATACCTAAAATTAGACCTAGATCATAATTACTATTCCTTTGTAATAAATTATGGATCTAGAATAGTTTTATATTTTAGTTTTATATTTCACTTTTATTTAGTAGTAAACCTTTTGGAGTACTTACAAGACAGAGTGCAACTTGAACCTGGATAAGTAGGCCTATAGTCGTGGTGATGATTTTTACTGATAAACAATAGCTACAAAATATACCAAGAAAAAGCCCAGCATGGTGGATGGATATAATATTGGATTTAGATCTACCATTTCTGTTGTTTTCATTAATCTTAGGCTTACATCTATAGGGATCTACCGAGGTGTAAAGATAAAAGCATAGATCTAGTCAACCTTTATCTACATTCCAGACCTAGCCTAAGCAATACTAGACCTAAATATAAATGCTAATAATGTCCAAGTCTGTTTCATCCTATGCTAAATGTAGATAAAGATCTAAATCTTCATTATTACTATTCATAGAAGTATAAATAGAACAATTATAAAGCTTCTTCAGTTGTAAAAATTGTGGGTGTGTCTTGGACAAGCATAGCCATGTCCATGATGTTGAAGATTTTTACAGATAAACAATACTAAAAAAGAAAAGAAAATGGGCAAATAATGCCCACAGACACAGTGGATGATTATTTGATGTAGATCTACCATTTCCTTTCTTTTTATTTATCATAAGCTTAGATCTAGAGATATATCTAGATCTAGAGTCTAAATCTAGAGATAAAAGCTTAGATCTAGTCAATCTCGATCTACACTCTACACCTAGCCTACTGACAATAATAGATTTAGATCTAAATAATAATAATATAGATATAAATACGCTAAATTTAGACTTACCTGGATCTAATCTATATATCTAGATCAAATTCTTCATTATTACTATTTATTTGTGATAAATGTTAGAATAATTTTAAAGTTTCTTCAGTAGTAAACATTGTGGGTGTGTCTTGGACTGGCGTAGTCATGGCGACGTTTTTTTACATCTTAAAAAAAGTAAAAATAAATGTCTAAATAAAGCCAAAAGCTTCTAATTTCTATGTAAACAAAGGATGAAGAACTCTTTTATAAAGTAAAAATAGTTCCACTGTTGTTAGGAAAAAAGTTTAATTTAAAAATGCAACGAAACAAAGGTAGGGTATGAGGGTCTATGGGATAGACGTTCCGTGCGTTTAGGGGCAGTCAGACCGTCTATGGGAAAGACGCTCCGCAGTCATTGAGTTAATAGCTAATACAAACTTTTTTAAAAAGTTTTTTTTTTTTTTAAAGATTTTAAAATAAAATTCAAATTTAACTCCAATTCAGCACTTTATTCAAATTGTCCAGAATTTCTATAGATTTTGTAAATGTTTTTTTTTTATCCTACCCCCTATCTTTTTTTTCTTTTTTCTATATTATTAGCTTTTTATTTTGTGTGGTCTAAGGCTTGGTTCTTTTCACCCAAACAGGTTCGGCTTTCAAACCCTCCCAGTCACCTACAAAACCCGGATTTGTTGGCCAGCAGAGCTATATACCAGAAGGTGAGTGTACAAACACAACAAGCATCTGTTCATATTAAACTTTAAAGCAGAGATGATTCCTTTGTCTCCATTCTAGACTATTGTCAATGTGTAAATATCATCATTGAATACCGGTAATTCATTAGCATTTTTTTTTTAATTAAAAATTACTTATAATATTTTTTTAATTGTTTTTTTTTAATTTGATAATTTTTCTGCTTTATTTATATTTGCATTTTAAAGGTAATTGGAAATCCTTTTTTTTTTATTTTCCCCCTTTTTTTTTTAAATAAAAAAATATCAACCTGTAGTTATTACTTTATACAAAATAAATGATGAAATAATTTTTCAAGCTTGAAATTTTGTATTGGAATTTAACATTCATTTGATTTCACTTTGATTCTTATTATGTGCGATCCTTTGATTTTACTTTCCTTTGACACTATTAAACCCATAGTTAACACTCAACCTTTGGTCTTGCTGTATATGGGAAAATTGATCTGATGCAGCAGTATAATCTTTTTAAAGTTGTGAAAAAGTTTTTTGTCCTAATTTATTACATGCCTAATATCAAATTGTTATATTGTACTGTATATCATAATGAGTCATATGATTATGATATACATTCTAAAAAAAACAATAGATCAATATATCAATATTGTAAATATAATATAGATCTATTATAATCTAGACCTTCTATTTATGTTAAAAAAAAAAAAGAAAGAATTGATTCAATTTTAATTCTGGAACCAATAATTGAGACTAATATATTTTCATGTTTATAATAAAGTTCCATAAATATTTTTTATGGAAGTAATTGTACTTATTTTCTTTTAGTAAAATAAGTTCAGTTCTTTGAGCCTAAAAGCCTAGATCAACTTATTATTAAGAACATGTCTTTGTGTATAGTAACAGAAATTTGTTAGCAACAAACCACTAAATGAAGAAGTTAAACATTTGAATTTTTTCTTTATTTATATATTTAGTGACTTGTATCTTGGCTACATACTGACATGAACTAGCACACATTTTTATTTGAATCATAGTTAAAAGTCAAAATGTCATTGTTTTTAATTTATCATTTTGCTTTTGAACTACTGGTTCATTTCAGTGGACACAGTTGTTTAATTAATTAATGCTAGAGTATTAAACTGCTGGTATTTCATGTCCCATAAACCCTAATTTGCAATATCTTTTTACTTTTAAATCAGTTCATAATGGCAAATTTTTATTACATTTAAAGAGATCATTTCCATGTAATTAAAAGATTTTTATTTATTTTTTTTCTAGCTTGCAAGCGAAAGGAGCTTGATGTAGATAAATCACCCGAAGAAAACAGACCTCCAAAGAAACCTCGTTTGGTGTTCACAGATATTCAGAGACGTACGCTACACGCTATATTTAAAGAGACCAAAAGGCCGAGCAAAGAGATGCAACAAACAATAGCCCAGCAGCTTGGCCTGGAGGTCACCACTGTGGCCAACTTCTTCATGAACGCTCGCAGAAGGTCACTGGATAAATGGCAGGATGACAATGGCAACAACAACCGTGAAAGTGTTTCAGTTTGTGGTAAGAGCTAACCACAACACCTGCGACCATTTTCTCCTGTGAAATGGTGAGGTGTCTTTTTGTCTACTCATGTTGTCACCATGACCCCTCAGTGTGTTAAATGAAACAAAATAGAAAGAAGAAAATATAAAAAATGGAGGGCCCAAGGTCGCTCGACATTACTGTTTTAACTGTAGTTTACTAACTCAGCCAAACTGAAGCGATGCACGTCCAGTATACATGACTTACAGTAAGATATTTGATAATACTTTTGACAATGACTAATACAAGTGTTGATGTTATATTTTGAAAAAAAATATAATCGAATTGGTTTTTATGCTCTCTCTATTTAGACGTTTTCTATATATGTAACACATACTTACATGCAGAGCTTTGCACTGGTTCACTTTGCAAAGAAGGCATGAATAGATATCATCCTTGTTAAGCCAGAAACTGACTCTTGCTTTCCTTCAAGGAAGGATAATCGGTTATCAAGCTCATGGACTAAAAAATACAGAGCCCTAGCCGCTTCTTTTGTGTGACAGCAACCTTTTTTTCCAGTGGATAATTCAATTCATACCATATCTCAAGGATGGACTCCTCTTGAAGGAAAAGTAGTTAATTGTGCGGGTGACTTCTGAGGGGCCTCCGTGACATCTACCAAGCCCCCATGAAACACTGGACAGGTGATGATAATTTCACTATTAGCATTGTATAATAAACTAGCCTGTCAGTCCTGTTGTCCATTTTTCATTATTGCAATACATTTCACTGTCACTTTTAAGAGAAAGGGTGGTATCTTTTGCTTCATTTATTGACTGTGTATATTTTTCACAGGGGGAGAACATTTTGTTGTATAAACATATCAACCTTGGTCTTTATTTTTGCGTGTACAATACTGTTTCATTCAATGTATTTAAAAATGTTAGATTTAACTAAAATATGAAACAAAACTAACTTTTTTTTATCAACTTCATTGACAGATTTTTTTTTTTAACTTTGACCTACTTTCTTTAGCTAGATCTTTCTACATGTTTACACACATACACAACAATAGAGGGTTCGTTTTTTTTGGTTTATTTGTTGTCGTTTTCTGATTAATTTTTTTTCCTGTAGTACCACAGTATGTCATTTTGTTTTAATCAATACCTTGACCACAGCAGTGATAGATCTGTAAATATTTTTATTTATACAATTATATAACAAATTATTTTTGTTGAACTGTTTGTGTTGAATGTTTTATAGGCAAGTGCACATTAGAGACCCTTACAATAAAAAAAAAAAATTGAGTATTCTGAACATTTGTCACAGATGTGTAAAATACTTGTTTTCATTGTTTAATTTCTAAACAAAAGTATTTTATTTACTTGTTTTAATGTTGTTTTTTTTATTGGACATTCCACTCAATTTCAAAACTCAAGTATTCCTTAATATTTACACTTTATTTGTCAGCTGAACAGTGATTAGGTTCTAGTTTCAACAAATAGAATATCCCAGAATTCCGATTTCTTTTTAATAAACATTCCAAAGAAGATTTAATATAGCTGATGAAATCCAACAACTTTTTTTTATTATTATTGTTTGTTTCATTATATATACGTAATTTTTTTTTTGCTTCGTTATTTATTTATTTATTTTTAATTTTGATTTTGTAGTTTAGTTTTCTATCATAATCCACTTTCTATTCATTGAGGTTCAAAGAGATCTTTCATGACCTAATTAATGGTGTAAGGCTTACTTCATTTCAGGTCTTTTGCAAGCTCCATTACAGATGTTTGAATCTCCATTTTAAATTTTGAAAACTCCATGTTTGCCACATTTTCATGTCAAATGTCGATAATATAGGAATTCCTTCCTTTTCAGCTGGAAAGAAGATATTTATTATATTAATTTGTGGTGCCATCTTTTTTTTTTGTGTGTTTTGTGTAACATATCCAGTTTTATTTAGTGTTAAATTATTTATTTATATTCATGGTGTTGCTGTCCACATTGTAGGTTCATATTTCACTGGTGTTGCGTAAATCCATGACCTAGTTAAATTGCCAATCCTACAAAGTATAGATTGTAAGAGGCTTTGTTGGAAAAAGGTGAAAAGAAAATTATTTTTTTTTTAATCAGTGGTTCAAATATTACTTGAAAGATGACAAAAAATGTCTGGCATGGCACTGGTGTTGTTTTAACCTGGTGGTTTTGAGGCAGCTTCCAAGGCTCAAGAGATAAATGTGCAATATTTTCACTTATGTTTTTATCACTGTGTCTCTTTCTGTTCAGTTCAAGATGGCTTCTAAATTCAGTTCATTTTGATAGTGATGACCCATAGTACTAGACTACAAAAACTTTTTAAAAAATACTAAATGTAAAATGATTATTCCTAGATGTTCATAGTTCATATCCATTTGTCTTCATTAAAATGGAAGGCCTAAAACTTGAGATTTTCTTAAAATTTTAAGATTTAAAATTTATTTCAATATCATTTATCTTTAACTTTTGAAATGCTATAATATATAATTATTTTTATTTAATGGAATTTTTAAATATAAATACCAACCACTTTTTTTTAGAATGGTTTAGCTTGCAATTACTTATAAAATTTTATGTTTTATAAGGGATGTAGAAAAAGAGTAATTAATGCAGAAACAAAAATCGTATTAAATTTCAATTAAATTTTTATGAAATGGCTGATTCCACTTTATAATTTTATCAAGTTTATATTTTACATACAAATATTTAAATTTAATATGGTTTTTTTTTTGTAGCTGGCAGCCAGGTTTAATTTATTATTTTACTGAAAGTTAGTATTAAAAAAAAATAAATTATTTTTAGTGTTATACCTTATGCTCAATGCAAACAAAGTAATGATATATATACAAAAATCATTATATCTATTTGATTACACAAAAGTATAACTTACAAAAGAAGTAGTATTATTAAATCAGTAATAATGATAATAATTTGCTTTTGACAATGGTATTTAATATATTTTAGTATTTATTCAGCATGCAGTCATTTTTAGTTTCTTTTTCTGTTTACAACATTAATTCGTCCATTGGCTAGCAATTTTTTAGAACCAGTATTTCATCTTATTTTGAAACTAATAATACCTAAATATATGGTATCACTAAACAAGTTTTATCAAGTACTAAACCATTTGAAAGTCTAGTCGGCGGAGTAATCCAGCTAATACATCCATCCATAAGCTCATTATAATTTTTGAACATTCTGTCCAATTCTACTTGTGATTTTTGTTTTTTTAATTTATTTATTTTTCTCCGTTCTATTTATTTATTGTTCAAATATTGTTTGCAATGTCATTTTATTTAGCAATTATTGGATTGTGTGTGTCATAATCTTGTTTACTCATTTATTTTGGCCCTCCTAAATTTTGGTTCTTTTTTTTTTTTTTGAGGTGGTTGTCCAGTTTAGCAGTTTATTTGATTTGCTGATGCTGTATTCAGGATATATAATTTATTGTCAATAACTTTGTGATCTGTTTATTTATTCATTGGTTAAATTTTACAGTATAACATTAGACCCCCTCATTGTAACTGCTTTTTTTTTTTTTGAATATCTCTTTCTATTGAAATATATTCTACAAGAGATCTGATTTTTAAATGTTTATTGTTGCCAGTTTGTGTATCACATTTAGTTCCATGGATATCACAGTTGATCTTGATATGTGTAATGCTTATAGTTGACTTTAAAAAATTAAGAGTGTCTTCTTACATTTTTTCATTCAATATTTTCACAGAATCACAAATTAAAAAAAAAAAATACAAAGACTAGATTTATAAGCTTGTTTTATTTTAGTGACAAAACTCTAACACTTAGTACATTGTTTGGTCCTATGATTAGTACATTTTATAGCATAAAGTCTAAATTCATGTAATCCTAATATTACTATATTTTTTACAAACATCTTTAGCCATTTTGATAAATATTTTGAAGTAATCTCAATAAATGTGTGTTCTTTTTTCTATGATACATCATATACAAAATTTACCATTTGAGTTAATTGGAAAGTTACACTTCTGGATGTAATAAGAATTATTTCATATTTTTAAAATAGTATTTTTTCTTGAATGTTGAAAATTATCCTTTAAAGGCAAATTTAGAATAACGTGGATTTATAGGGAAATAATTAAATCTTTTAAGACAAAAGTGAAAGAAAATGGTGTAGCCAATCAATGAGAGATTTTCAAGACAAATGAAAGAATGATGTTTAAATTGAGAAAGGGATAAAAAGGGAAAAGGGTGGAGGGCATATCTGATGGAGAAGCCAACAGTCCAGTTCTCACTCAACAGTGTGTGTTTGCCTTTGTGTGAAGTTTCACACATGTTCCAAAGAATGTTGAGCTCTCACACATTATTTCCCTTTATTCTTCCACTGTTCTTCTCTCCCCTTCTTAACACCATACAAAGAAAATAGGGACGTTTTTTTTTTTTGTTGTTAATTTGTAATGAGAGTTAAAGTAGCTGAAACATTATTAAAGCAACTAGGATGAATGTTTAGTTTTTTACTCTAGGGATAAGATAGCAATGTTCAGCTATATGAGAGAAATCTCTGAAGGGGGAAAAAAAATCTCCATTAAAATTAGTTTTGTTAACTACTAAAATTGTCGCTGAAAAAAAAAAAAACAAGCGTTATTGTTAGTTTATATCTTATTCACTCTACATTATAAGACAAGAAGTTTTTCAGGTACTAAAATTCATCTTTTCAAATTTATTTGTTTTTCCACAAAAAGACAAATGTTTATAAGCTTACACACACATGATTAATTTTTTGTGATAACATTAAAAAAAAAAACACAACTTGTTCATTTTTTATGGTCTGTTTTAATATTTAGATAATTTTACTCACAGTGAATCTCAGACCGTACTCTTATACAAGGCCTCCATTTAATTCTTATTTTTATTCATTTTTTTTAATCATTAATGTTTTTTTTAAATTAATTTATTTAAATTACTTTAACTAAAAAAAAATAAAAGAAACAATAAGAGAGTGTCATCAGTTTGACAGGCACTCAAACTATATCTAATGAAATTAGTGTCTCTGACACTTTTACCCAATCTAGGAGACTGATATCTGCTCGTGAAATCTTTGATACACCACATGTGCATATAAATATATACACAACGCTTTTGTTTTATATGTTTCTATTGGGGTCATTTGTACATAGATACTTCTAAATATTGCCTACATATAAATATGTCATTCTATGATTGCCTCTTGTTTTGCCCACGATGACAATGTTCTAGAGATCAATGTTTTAGTTAGTGCGTCAATGTTTATACAGATTTTTATCACTTGTATATTTAACTGTCATCCTCACTGTGCATTGTCTCACTCCTCTCTCTCTCTCTCTCTTTCTCCCTCTCTTTCTTCTCTCCATCATATTGCATTGCAAAAAAAAAAAGAAAAATCAGGTCAAACTAGCCTATCATCTTTCATATTTTGAATGCCATTGTTTTTTTTATTTCATACATTTTTTGTTTCATCACTTCATATGTTGTTGACTTTGAATGTTTTCATCTGAACTACGCGCTATGTACTCTAACATTTATAAGGCCTGTTGTATGTTTGTATTGTCCATTCTGACAATGTTGGTACTTCTTGTGGTGAATAATATTTCTCTTCTGTTGCTTACTAAATAGAACAGCATCCTCTTAAATTTAAAAAAGTGGATTTAAACTGCTCACAAATAAATCAAATAAACTCTGAGGAGGTTCAGAGAAAAGAGAGTTAATGATTTCCAGGTGTTTGAATTATTTTTTTTTTTTTCGGTGGGGGAATGAGTTTCAAGTTACAAAACGTTGGGGTTGTTTTTTACTAGTGTTTCTTTTTCTGTAATTCTATTTTTAGCTTAGCTCAATATACACAATAAGTATTAATTTTTATCACTATCAATTAATGTAACATTTGAAATGACTAAGCCCAAAAAGTTAATTAATTGATAAATTAAATTTATTTTCATTTGCTTTCATTTCAAGACAATTTTTCTCCTTATTTTTAAATCTTTTAGTTATTTCACTTGTAGCTAAAGATCTGTCACCCATGAATTGTATTAGGAAATGAATTTTACTAAAACTTATAATATTACACCTAAATCTAAAGTGTATTACTTTTCGTACTATCTTTCAGTAGTCCAATGAAATTGTAGGGGATGGTTCAAATCTTTTCAAAATGTGAATTTTAAAATTGGTTTATTTCTGTTGTTAAGAGTGAACAGGGTATAGGGTTATCTACCACAGCTCCACTCATATGCATGTATGAACAATCTAGCATATCATTACATTATGAACTATATGTATGCGTTTATATGTACTATCATTAAACAAATGCTCTTATTCATGGTAAACATAAATGATTCTGTCATTGTACATAGTCTTGCCTAACTCTTTAGTAGTGTTGCAGCTGGAACATTTACAATATGTATAGACTTGCGTTTTCTACTTTTTTTTTTTTTTTTTTAACTCTTGCGAAACTGTGTGATGAATTCATGAATTAGACACGTTCCATTTTGTTGACTAGTCAGATTTCTTGCACACATCTCTAGCTGTTTCTTCTCTTTTTTTTTCTGACACCAATATCCTCTTTATTTTTCATGTGTGACCTGTTTTCTTTTTGTTTCGACTTGATAATATTTTTTCCGTCAATGTTTAATGTTTGGTTCCATTTGATATGTTTAATTTTTTATTGTTTCCTTTTGGTTTCACTCTCATAATATTTGACGATAACAGACAACTAGTGCAATATAAGTTAAATCATAATGTATATTTTTTTGGTTCTGTTTTTTGACAAATTAAGCTTCTGATGCATAGCAAGATAAATATTCTTAGTAGAAACAAAGAAGAGAGATGCATCAATGGTGTGAGTTCATTTCTGAGCCTGTGTGAGTGACCAATGCTAATTTTGTTATGTTTTTTTTTTCTCTCTCAAAATACAAAATCTTATACATAAAAAAATGTCTCAATTATTTGTTTAAAAAAAAAGGAAAGATCTTTCTTCATTTATATTTTTTGTTCTGCATTTTTCAGATACATTTTTTTTAAAATTAAAAAAACAAACAAATACACTTCAAGAATATTTAGGAGATTTGAACATGTATATTGTGATAAATAGTTTCTTATGTGGAAACAGAGCTTGATTCTTATTTGGTAGCTCACTGAGAAAGTTGGTGTGACTTAGTTTTGAAACTTATATAGGCTAGGGCAAATCTAAACAAAATTACTTTTGCTTATAGTTAAGAGCAAATATAACAAATTCAGATCTCATCACCAGCTACAAAAAAAGTGTCTCATTAATTTGAGAATTTTTTACAAATTGTTCAAAAAGAAATGTTTAGCATAATTTTAAAACACAACTGACCTTTTTTTCTCCAGATGTTTTCATCACTGCCTTGCATAATTGTGTGTGTGTAATATATACATATATATATATAAATATCTATAAATATTTATGTTAGTGAGTTTTAACAATTGTGTGTTATGTTAAAGCAGCAGTCTAATCTAACAATTGCTCCATGTTTTTTGTTTTTTTTTATTTAGACATTTTAAATTCATGTACTTTAAACAAAAAAAACAACAACATTTATTGATATTAAGTTTGATCAATTAGTTCACCACTTACCTGGCCAACTATTGTTAAGAAATCCATTTCTGGCCAATGGACAATGAGTTTTCTCAAAGTGTCCAATAATTTTGCAGTTTGTTTGCCATATTGGAGTGTTTTGATGTCGTAGTTGATTTCTTTTTTTTTTTTCCTTTTTTTAAAGTTAATTTTATATAAAATTCATCATTTCTGTTGTCATAAGGACTGTCCATTTATGGGGGCCCTCACAGATATGCAAATATTAGAACTATGTCTCTCTGTCCGTCTGTCTGTACGACATCTCAACATAAATAAAAATTGATAATAAACTAGGCACCAAGCTTACATTGAGTCTTGTTGTATGTTTTGTGTCTGTTGCATGTTGTAGTGGTATTATTGCCATATTGTTAGATTTGGTTACATTCCATGTGTTAACATTTTATCTATTAATAAACAGATTTCCCACTAGATCTTCAAGTTTGATCTAAAAGGAAAAAGTATAATTTGTTTCACAAATAGTGGATTTTTAAATATCCTTTACAAATAAACATGAACAAAGAAAGTCTTGAGCCCTTTTTAAAATGTTCATACTAAAGTTTATAAACATTAATGTTGTTTGTTACATTTTGTTTTAACTTGATAATATTGTGTTAAAAATGCACAGAAATTATCTTATCTTATCTTATATAATACAGACGTTACTTCAAAATAGAAGATGATCACTTCCTACGCGTCATGCATATTAACCAATGACTTAAATTCTGCCAAATCACTGGTTTTCCTGGCTAGTTCAGGCAACCCATTCCATGCTCTAATAGCACTAGGGAAGAAGGAGTATTTGTACAAATTTGTCCTAGCATATGGGATGAGGAATGTGCCTTTATCTTTGTGTAATTCAGAGTATTTTATTAAATTTTGTTTTTGAGTTTGAAGATTTTGGTTCAGTGTTTTATGTATAATTGCTACTTTACTTTTGAGTCTTCTGTCCTGAAGGCTTTCTAAATTTAGTGATTTTACTATAGGTGTTACACTAGTCAAATGTGAATATTCATTTGTTATGAATCTCACTGCTCTATTTTGTGTCTGTTCCAGTTTCTTAATGTTTTCTTGAGTTGAGGGGTCCCAAACGGAGGATGCATATTCTATTATTGGCCTAACCAAGGTTACATTTTAGTTTTATGTTCTTATTTGATTTATAGAAATCTCTTTTTTATATAGAATTAAAAAGAGTTCCAGCGAATACAACGCAGCATCCAATAGATGAAGACAAAACTAATCGATAGTGTTTACAACCGCGCAGGTCTGGCTCGGCTGTAGTGGCGCTGTCTGCTCTAGAACTTGAAGGGAGAGAGAGAGAGAAACTTGGAGGGAGGGGATTTTTGTTTTTCTCTTCAGGTTTAAAGGGGGAGGTAAGGCGGGACAATGCCGGGGAGGTTTCCGCATGTGTTGTCATAGCGTGTTTACAAATGTGTCCAAGATATAATTAATTTAAAACCACGTAGACTCGAGAGAAGAAAAAAAATGTCTGAAAAAAAAACACACAGCATGATGGGAAGGCCACAAATCTAAACGGAAGTCTGAACTTATTTTTAACAGACGACACAAGTGATCTCATCCAAAGAGAATTGTTGATAGCCA
Source organism: Biomphalaria sudanica (assembly GCA_036873155.1). Classification (NCBI taxonomy): domain Eukaryota; kingdom Metazoa; phylum Mollusca; class Gastropoda; family Planorbidae; genus Biomphalaria; species Biomphalaria sudanica. The sequence goes on along the minus strand of JAZGLO010005667.1, from coordinate 163,467 downwards.
CGTGAAGATAAAGACACACACACACACAAACAAAGACATAGACACACAAATTATGTATTAGGGCTAGCTTATTCATGCTATTTAAAATGAGTGACTACCCAGCAGTCATGTTTGTAAAAGAAAATGTCATTAAAAAAAAACAACAGAGACCTGCATTGCAGCGTCATCACGCTTTTACATCAGTAGCTTAATGAAAGCATTTTGCACCACGCTGCGCCATTTAACCACGTGCAATGAACACAAGAAGATACAAGAGACATGACTTAAACATGACTTAAAGTATACATTTTTTTTCTAGAAGGAAAGCTTTCTACGTATAAGAAGTGGTCGTCTCCTCAGAAGATTTAAAAACTCCTTTATCCCACTTTCGGTCAGAGTGTTACAAGATCATCTGTCGTCATCGAGAAGTACATAGAAGTCTAATTCATAAAGCGCTGGTTGTGAGTGTGTATGTGTTTCGTGTGTGAATGTTGTTCGTATTTGTATCTTTATTGTTATTGTACAGTAGTTACGCTGAGGTTGTCAATTATAGTCAAACTGACTTTCCATTTGATTGGACCAATAGAAATTATCTTATCTTATCTTATCTAAAATATAAGGCCACATTTATTATTGATATTTTAAATGTTTTTTCCTTTTCCGAAGCTATGTCTCAGAAAGCTTTATCAATCTTAACTATGTCCATCAAATAACCGAACATCAGATAGGCCTATTCAATATTGACTAGTGTAGGGTAATAATATTAGTGATATGATTGGAAAGTGCTGTCAGCCGAATGGCTCGGATGTTTGCCCATCCAGGTAAATAGACACTGAACTGCTTCATGTTGAGGGTCTGTCCCAAAGATTTCTGGAGATGCCTTGGTTTTTTTTTTGTTTTTTTTTTAGAAGTGAGAAGAAAAGCCAGGCAGAGGCTCCCTTAGCAGTGCGCGGGCCCTGAGCGAGTATCATCTGGGCCACGAATATTCGTATGATGGGCTGATGATAACAAAAAGTTTCTCTTTATCGCGGGGCTCCTCAATGGCGCGGGGCTTGGAGCGGCTTCCCCACTGGCCACCCCGTAAGACTGCCTCTGAGCTTGTCTGGTACGTCTTTTGTGGCGTTTCTGGATAATTACGTCACAAGCAAAACAAGCTAATCTTTATCTTCTTTTCTTTTTCACACAGCTATGACCAAGATATGCACTGGTGAAGATGTATGACTATGATTGAAATAGTGACACATATCACATTGCTTAGTCCAGGGGCTATATTCTCAAACATAACAACTTGATTGTAACAGAGAAATATTTTGTCCATTAGATTTATCTCACAAGGAATCTGGAGATCTTCGACTTTAAAAGTTTTCAAACAATGACAATGAAATTCTTTTTTTTCCCGGAATTTTTGGGTCTTTCACATCGGCATTAGAATGGGCCATTAATTAAATACCAATCAATTAATCCATCTTGATAAAGTGAACAAAGAAGAAGAATCAATTTATTGGTTTCTCACTGTTGGAAGAACTCCGACTTTAGAATGGATACACTTTGTTATAAGCCTTGTCCATACTAGATAGATCTATATTTAGTTGGTCTACGACTCCAAAGGGACGGATTATTTTTTTTATTACGTTGAGTTTAGCTGGTGTTGGAATAGGAATGTGCGTAACACCTGAAGCTGCTTAAGGAATGTACTTTTAATTTGAACTAGGGAATGTTCCAGGGGCGTAGCTAGGAATTTTCCATTGTTTGGGGCCCCGGGGTTCTTAATCTCTTTGGAGGCCCCAGATCTTTGCGTAATATTTAATTTTTAATGAAAAAACTTTCATTTGGGCGCCTGTCCTCAATTGGGGTCCCAGGGGATTGTCTAATTCTCCCCCCTCTCACCCCTCCCTAGCTACGCTTCTGGAATGTTCATTACTACTGAATGTCTTCTTTATATTGGACTACAGAATGTTCATTATTTTGGACTACTGAATTTTCATTAGCTTGGACTATCTTATCTTATATAATACAGACGTTTCTTTAAAAAAAGATGATTACGTCCTACGGAAAGTTCTTTAATTTGAGGTGCTCATTAACTTAACAGACGCTCATTACGGACTACAAATTGTATATAAATAATAACACTTTTAGACACGCGCTGAGAGTGACCAGCTCAGTAGTGCAAGTTCACTTCCGCTGACTACGACGCGGCCGTCAGCACCGACAAAACGTATTTTAAAATAATTTCATTATAGTCAGAGAACAATCATTGTCTATTACCTTGGATGACATAAGTGGCTAAGTGGTAGAGCGCTTGGCTTTCCAGCCGAGGCGATCTCGAGTTCAAATTTTGATGAAGACTGAGATTTTTAATTCCGGGATCTTTAGGGCGCCCCTGAGTCCTGCCAACTCTAATGGGTACCTGAAAATAGTTGGGGAAAAGTAAAGGCGGTTGGTCTTTGTGCTGGCCCTATGGCACCCTCTTTAACCGTGGACCACAGAATTAGATGACGTTAACATTATCTGGCCCATAGATCGCAAGGTCTGAATGTACTGGAACTGTGGCGTAGATAATGATTTGGGGGCCCTGGAAGGGGGCTTGACCTTTTTAAGGGCTCCTTCATTTTGACATTAGACATCATTTAATGTATAAAAAAAGGACATTTATTTGGGGACCTCCTCAGTTGGGGGCCCGGGGTGGGCTTTTTAAATCGGCCCCTTCCCCTGCTACGCCACTGTACTGGAAGAAAGTATTAGGATGTAGTAGGTTTTAAGATATTGAGAAAAGCTCTTTTGATACCAGTGTTGTTGTTTTAATTGCACTAACTGTCTTGACTTCATGATGGGACATCATAGATATTTTTGAACGCCAATTTTATTATTACCACGGAAATATATCTCGGTACTGGAACGTGAATTCCTTATAGCCATTCCTCAGTTTGTTCACACATTGCACAGTTATATAAAGCAGAACTTAATAAGGGGAAATAATTTAAAATAGAGGATCCAGAACGAGGCTGTCGTTTGTCTAGCCGTTCCACCCCGTTTTCTCTATTCTACTAGTTATCTTGTCTTCAGGAAACTGAAGGCTTAGCACGCATGGAGCCTGGCAGTCTGGGGGGCAAGTTTGGGTGGATTGAGAGAGAGAGAGAGGGAGAGAGAAGGTTGGGGCGCCACCACCGCCACACGGCAATCTTCACAGTAGAGTTAGTACACTGACCCCTGACACAGCTATAGTAGCCTCGAGGGACCGTGCGGGTCCACCATCGGCCGCTGCCCTGACGTGACCAGTACCAAAGCGTTTGTGGCCAACTTATTGGCTTGGGCAGCATCGAATATCGCAGCTCATCTCGGGCCAATCAGATTTGTTTGATTACTCTTCACTTCCGGGCCTTGGTTTGTCTCCCTTGATTATTTAGAAGGAACTCTTCCTTTTTTTTCTTCGTTTCCTTCCGACATCTTTTAAAATTCAGTCTAGTCTATATTATTATCTTCATCTATCTATCTATCTATCTATCTATCTATCTATCTATCTATCTATCTATCTATCTATCTATCTATCTATCTATCTATCTATCTATCTATCTATATATCTGTCTGTCTGTCTGTCTGTCTGTCTGTCTGTCTGTCTATCTATCTATCTATCTATCTAATCTATCTATCTATCCACACCAATGTAGACTTCAGACATGTAAACGCTGGATATGTAAAGGATCCCTGAAAGAATGCAATGTAATTGTCTGACTTAAGACATTCGAGTTTTTTTTTGTTTTTTGTTGTTGTTTTTTTGCATGTTTCTTCCTATTTAAATATATCTCTCTACTTTACAATGAAGTTCCTACCTATCTAGTTCGAGGATGATGACTTTTGTCGTCCGGAAAGCTGAACGCTTCTCTCTGCGGTTTTGTACCTCCTCCAGTGGCAGGTGTGACCACGTGATCTCGGAATATTAGGCTGCACATTGGACTGGTGTGACCACGTGATCCTGGAATATTAGGCTGCACACTGGGCTGGTGTGACCACGTGATCCTGGAATATTAGGCTGCACATTGGGCTGGTGTGATCACGTGATCCTGGAATATTAGGCTGCACACTGGACAGGTTATTCCATCTGGAGCTTCTGAGAGTTGCTTTACTTTTTTTCTCTAATGTTTTTCTTCTGCTAGCGCTGTTCTTTTGTCCTTTGCAATTTTGGCCCCAGTTCTCACAGTGTGGCTCTTGGATGTTCTATCGTGTGCTTTCATCGCCCATGTGGCAGGGGTCGACGTGGAAGACTTTCAGAGACGCTTTGAGGGTGTCCCTGAAGAGTTTTGTTTGTCCACATTGTGGAAGCTTTCCTTATTATTAGCCTGTCATAAAGAAGTCTTCTAAGGATTCGTGAGTCTTCCATTCTGCAGACGTGGCCTGCCCATCGCATTTAAGACAGCATCAGGTTTATCTGGATGCTCTACAAAAGTATATATTATGTACATGTATGTATGATATCACCAGACGAAGTGGAGAGAAATGAACATTCTGAAAGTAAGTGATCAAACTACAAACTTCCAAGCTCAGCTGACTAAACCCGTCTCTCTTGCAAATCAACTTGTCATAAAATTAGTACTTCATCCTTTTGACTTGCATATGTCTTCACGCTCTTAATAACAGAGATAGACAGGGCCGGATTTAAGAAAGCGGATGCCCCGAGAAGGAGTTTTGGTGACTTCCCTACTCTCTTTCGCAGGCTTAAAGTTATATTAGAAAGTATATCTAAATGAATGCCATTTCTTGAAAAGAAATATATATCGATACAATTTTATATATAATTTTTGAAAGTATTTATTTAGTGTGACTCTTTTATTGTAAATTTTTAAGTTAGTGGATGTTCCCTAGTGAGGTCGTGCTGTCTGCACTGATCTGTATTGAGATAAACTTAACTCTCATAAACATATATTTAGTCTCTGTCTCACTCTGTATAGGTGTCTCTGTCTTTCTTTCTCTGTGTGTGTGTGTTTGTGTCTTCTGTGGCTTTATGGTCAGTCGCCATAACGCACTCCAGATCAGCCTGAAACTGTATCTTTTAATTTCCCTGGATGCGGTCTCATCGTCTGCTAAATTCTTTCTTCTTTTTTTTTTTCTCTTTACCGCATTTCCCCTTCCCTCCCCGACTCAGTTCGTCTGATAAATTTTCCGCCCGCTTCTGCTTGGATGACGTGAAGGGACCCAGTGGATGGAAGAAAACAAGTCTCGAACCAGATCTCTTTGTGAACTAATCCAAGAGTGTCTTCCTGAACCAGGTCCGACCTTCCACAACTAGATCCTGTCCGGCAGTATGCCCACCAGGCGCCTGAAATCAAAACATGGGCGTCGACAGATTGGAGGGAAGAATGTAAAAGAGTTACATGAACAAACATGTGTTATATTTTCTTGTACACACCCATCATGTACGTAACATTGACGATGTCACAAGAATTACTGGGATGTAAAAGTAACGTTAATTCTGTGATTAAATTACAACGAATTTAATTCTTACTGTTTGGCCAACATTGTAACCCTTCCGCAACGAGTTATACATGAAGAATAAAAGGACACATTTTATTCTTTAGAATTATACGATTTTTGATTAACAGCAGCAGTACAGCGAGTCAGGTTTACAATCCTAGTTAGTATTATATTTACACTAACATTTAAGGAATTCATTTTGTGTGTGTTTCGTTAGAAAAATTGTGTTAATTCCTTTTTTAAAACAATCGTCATTGACTGCATTAGAAGTTGCAAAATATGCATGTCAAAACTTGGTTTTGTGTAGTGACTTAGTCCCCTCTCTTTCAATCTTTCTCTCTCTCTATCTGACTCTTTCTGTCTTTGACTACCTCTCTTTCACTCTTTCTTGCTCTCTTTCTGACTTTCTCTCCGTGACTCTGTCTTTCACTCTCTTTCATTCTCTCTCTTTCTTTCTCTATCTCTCTCTCTCTCTCTCTCTCACTCTCAATGACTTAAACAGTTATGACCACACACTTTTATTTTATTGTATGTTTTAAAGTCTTGTAAAGAAAGAAACTAAAGAAAAAAGGCCCTTTTAATGCCAGAGGCGCCTGAAGCCCGGCAGCCGTGTGTGATAGCATCTCAACACAGACCTGGTTATGAATGCCGTGACGCTGCTAGCACGTGAAGAGTGAGTAAACGCCTGTGTTCAGTATTCACAATGTCCGGCATGTTTCAACTGAGCCCGAGGGGATGAATTATCAACGAAGTTTTGAACAAGAAAATTCGTAAAAAAAAAAAAAAGGCGGGGGTGGGAGTAAAGACGTGTCTGTGTTTTGTGAGTGTGTTTGTACCGCGTCAGTTGGTTTAATGACAACTTAAACCTTGGTTTGAAAGTAAGATTGAACAGTAAAGTGTATTTGATAACATGAAGCAACTTAGAATAGAGCAAGGAGTATAAAAGTATCCATGGAAACGTTTTTTCGTAATATATAATTACAATTTCCAGATACGTAACGAGGCAGAGAGTAGGTATAGGGCAGAGAGTAGGTATAGGACAAAGAGTAGGTATAGGACAGAGAGTAGGTATAGGGCAGAGAGTAGGTATATGGCAGAGAGTATGTATAGGGCAGAGAGTAGGTATAGGGCAGAGAGTAGGTATAGGACAGAGAGTAGGTATAGGACAAAGCGTAGGTATAGGACAGAGAGTAGGTATAGGGCAGAGAGTAGGTATAGGGCAGAGAGTAGGTATAGGACAAAGAGTAGGTATAGGACAGAGTGTAGGTATAGGGCAGAGAGTAGGTATAGGACAAAGAGTAGGTATAGGACAGAGAGTAGGTATAGGGCAGAGAGTAGGTATAGGGCAGAGAGTAGGTATAGGACAGAGAGTAGGTATAAGGCAGAGAGTAGGTACAGGACAGAGAGTAGGTATAGGGCAGAGAGGGGACAGGGCATGGAGCACAGAGAATAGAAGATCGGCTGTAATGCCTCAACTGTTCAGCTGACCAAAAGTTAGTTTTGGTATAGATCTATATATATATATATATATATAGATATAGATAGATAGATAGATGGATAGATAGATAGATAGATAGATAGATAGATAGATATAGATATAACTAGTACAATGTATGGCCAAAAAGTTGACAAATACAATCTACATAAATGTAAACGCAAAATGGCGGCAAAATTACAAAACTAAAAACAAATTAAACCCACTGAGAGAGAGAGAGAGAGAGAGAGAGCAAGGACTACATATATTGTCAATTCGCTACATTAAAAAAAAAGGTGAGAAACAATAACAAATTGATATTTCTTTCATTATGATCGTTAAAACGAGGCCCGTTGATTAAAATTCAAAATAAATAAATAAAGACAAGAAAGGAAGGGGGATGTTCAGTACAGAGACAGAGACAGAGACAGAGACAGAGACAGAGAGCGTGACGTGAAATGTTAGTGTACAACATACAACAATTTACGGGCTAAAAAAGTATGTCTGGATCATCATTACAATTGTGTGCCACATTAAACAATATAAATCCTAGGATCAAATCAACGGGCGTGGCCGGTGCGAACTGCTAGTTTCTGATAAGGTAACAAAAAAATTAAGTTGAACGTTTTTAAAAAGTAATTTAAAGCTTCAAATGAAATTAATTTGAAAGAAACTGAAAACATGCACTACTTTACACGTGCACAAGGACATAGCTGCTGCCATAAATTTATGGCTTGATCTGGACAGTTAGAAAGCAATAATTAACCTTTATTGATGAATAAGGATAAATGATCTCTGGAATTTTGTTTTTATGTTTCATGCGATGATTTTGTGGCAGGTTAAATTTTGCCTTCAAGCTTCGTCTTTAATAATGAAATAAATCTATTTTTAGAAGTATTAATTTGTGATCTAGGAAAAGAGACAAACAATTATGTACTCTCCCTTTCTCTTTTCTTCTTTCTCTCTCTCTCTCTTCTTCGTGGTATTCTCACTCTTTCTCTTTTTCTCTCTTTCTCTGTGCTCTCTTTGTAATCTTTTTTTTAAAGCTCTTTACTTCTCACTTTATGATCTATCATTCATTTTTCTCTTTTTCCTTATAATCTCTTTCTCTTTTCTCTCTTTTCTCTCTTTCTTTCTCTCTCTTTCTTTCTCTCTCTTTCTTTCTCTCTCTCTCTTTCTCCTTCTCTCTTTCCCATGGTGCTCTGAAATTTAATCAGCACCAGTTCTAAGCTGCTACATGCGTGTGTAGAGTGAGTCCAAAGGAGAAAGATAAGAGGTAGTCAAATAAAATGTGGGCTAGAACCGGAAACAAAGAGAAATATTTGGGGGGGGGGAGGGTATACAGAGAGAGTGAGAGAGAGAGAGAGAGAAAGAGAGCCAAAAAAGAAAGAGTGAAGCCAAACGGGAAAGGAAGACAGAGAAAAAAAAACCTAATAAAACACAAAGCTAGTTAAGGTGTGTGTGTTTAAATGATACGTGACCCTTTCTCCCCTCCCCTGACCCTTTAATTGTAACTTATCCCTAGACAGACAACACAATTGTAACTTATCCCTAGACAGACAACACAATTGTAACTTATCCCTAGACAGACAACACAATTGTAACTTATCCCTAGACAGACAACACAATTGTAACTTATCCCTAGATAGACAACACAATTGTAACTTATCCCTAGACAGACAACACAATTGTAACTTATCCCTAGACAGACAACACAATTGTAACTTATCCCTAGACAGACAACACAATTGTAACTTAGCCCTAGACAGACAACACAATTGTAACTTAGCCCTAGACAGACAACACAATTGTAACTTATCCCTAGACAGACAACACAATTGTAACTTATCCCTAGACAGACAACACAATTGTAACTTATCCCTAGACAGACAACACAATTGTAACTTATCCCTAGATAGACAACACAATTGTAACTTATCCCTAGACAGACAACACAATTGTAACTTATCCCTAGACAGACAACACAATTGTAACTTATCCCTAGACAGACAACACAATTGTAACTTAGCCCTAGACAGACAACACAATTGTAACTTATCCCTAGACAGACAACACAATTGTAACTTATCCCTAGACAGACAACACAATTGTAACTTATCCCTAGACAGACAACACAATTGTTACTTATCCCTAGACAGACAACACAATTGTAACTTATCCCTAGACAGACAACACAATTGTAACTTATCCCTAGACAGACAACACAATTGTAGCTTATCCCTAGACAGACAACACAATTGTAGCTTATCCCTAGACAGACAACACAATTGTAACTTATCCCTAGACAGACAACACAATTGTAACTTATCCCTAGACAGACAACACAATTGTAACTTATCCCTAGACAGACAACACAATTGTAACTTATCCCTAGACAGACAACACAATTGTAACTTATCCCTAGACAGACAACACAATTGTAACTTATCCCTAGACAGACAACACAATTGTAACTTATCCCTAGACAGACAACACAATTGTAGCTTATCCCTAGACAGACAACACAATTGTAACTTATCCCTAGACAGACAACACAATTGTAACTTATCCTTAGACAGACAACACAATTGTAACTTATCCCTAGACAGACAACACAATTGTAACTTATCCCTAGACAGACAACACAATTGTAACTTATCCCTAGACAGACAACACAATTGTAACTTAGCCCTAGACAGACAACACAATTGTAACTTAGCCCTAGACAGACAACACAATTGTAACTTAGCCCTAGACAGACAACACAATTGTAACTTATCCCTAGACAGACAACACAATTGTAACTTAGCCCTAGACAGACAACACAATTGTAACTTAGCCCTAGACAGACAACACAATTGTAACTTAGCCCTAGACAGACAACACAATTGTAACTTATCCCTAGACAGACAACTCAAACGCTATACGACAATGACGGGATTAAACCCGACATTATAGAAACCTATCTTCCTATCTGCCTTCGCACTGGCGCACGGACATTGTTATATTGTTACATACGTAGGCTCCCTGCGAGGCAAGGTATGCGGTATGAGCAGAGAGGAAGGGGAGTGTTCCAGGGCGCCTACTAGGGAGTGACAAGAGATGGTTAGGAAGTGGGGCGCGGAGGGGGAGTGATGAGGTGTGCCACGCTATTGAACAGATCGATATTTCTTCTCGACCTGTTGTGCGAAGCAGACGAACTAATTCTAGCGTGAACGTACGAGATTCCTTATGAACCAGGGGCGTACACCGTTGGGTGGCTAGAGGAAGGGGAAGATGAGTATGTCAATGTTTGGACTTCTTCTTTATAAGGCTCGTAAGAGATGAGTCAAACATTTCTTGGAATTCTAGGCCCTCGGAAGCTGCCCTACATCGGCCTGTCTGAACAACCAAGCAGATGTAAATTTCTGACATTCCTATTACCGATGGCGCGTACCCCGAGAGGCTTGGATTTTGAGCCGAGGCCGAAGGGCGAGCTCACCAGGGAAACGCCCGCGTGTTCGCGGTAAAACAGCCCCTTGAGGAATGGTGCGTTGATAGTGACAAGGTTGTTAATGCTCTCTTTTCCATCCCCGCCAGTGGAATGAACTCGCTCTCCAACTTGGTTCTGTGTTACTTCCCTATTGGCTAATAATCTTTTCTAGCGCTGTAGCTGGGCGCCAAGTTGAGGCTTAGAAAAGTTGCCCAGAATAGGCAAATATAGGTGATGTGCCCATGGAACATCTCGGCTGCATGGTTTTGTGATAAGATCTTCGGACTGTCGTCATGTTGCTCCCGAGTTTGAACCTCGCAGTCCTGCAGTGGGTTGATCAAGTGCGTAACGTTCTTCATTTCTGGTGGGAAGTCTGAAACATGTAAAACTAAAATATAGCAATAATTAAAGTGGCGCCAAAGAATAGCAACCAATATGAACAGAAGAAAAGAAATCGACGAAACGACTATCAATGTCTGCTCTCAGGAACGACTACTATCAATGTCTGCTCTCAGGAAGATTACTATCAATGTCTGCTCTCAGGAAAGATACTATCAATGTCTGCTCTCAGAAAGACTACTATCAATGTCTGCAAGACTACTATCAATGTCTGCTCTCAGGAAAGACTACTATCAATGTCTGCTCTCAGGAACGACTACTATCAATGTCTGCTCTCAGGAACGACTACTATCAATGTCTGCTCTCAGGAAGATTACTATCAATGTCTGCTCTCAGGAAAGACTACTATCAATGTCTGCTCTCAATCGACTATCAATGTCTGCTCTCAGGAACGACTACTATCAATGTCTGCTCTCAGGAACGACTACTATCAATGTCTGCTCTCAGGAACGATTACTATCAATGTCTGCTCTCAGGAAAGACTACTATCAATGTCTGCTCTCAGGAAAGACTACTATCAATGTCTGCTCTCAGGAAAGACTACTATCAATGTCTGCTCTCAGGAACGACTACTATCAATGTCTGCTCTCAGGAACGACTACTATCAATGTCTGCTCTCAGGAACGACTACTATCAATGTCTGCTCTCAGGAAAGACTACTATCAATGTCTGCTCTCAGGAACGACTACTATCAATGTCTGCTCTCAGGAACGACTACTATCAATGTCTGCTCTCAGGAACGACTACTATCAATGTCTGCTCTCAGGAAAGACTACTATCAATGTCTGCTCTCAGGAAAGACTACTATCAATGATTTAAGGAAAAACAAATGTGTAAAAATAATATTAGGCTAATCAAAACAAAGTGGTTAGCAGTATCGATACGCGAATGTGAACGATACCAAACAAGATACGACAACAAGGAAAGTGTCTTAGATTTATTTTTCTTTAATTTAATAAAACAACAACAACAACAAAATAAACAAAAAAAAAAACAACTGAAAATGTATGTAGCTAGTCTATTGAGATTTACTCTTCTTATTATGATAGGTCCTAGTAATATAAACATTTTTGACCAATTGACTGTGTCGCCTGTAGTGCGTGATTACAAATTCTAAGACGTAAATCTCATTACACAGTATTCATACGTTTTACTGAGATCTGAACACAGTTTGTATTCATGAAACACGAAACCACTTTAGAAACTTAAATATATTAATTTAATTTAGTAGGCCTTTTATAATCAATACGACTGTGATTGGAATATCACTAAATACACTCGGCCTTGGGCAGAAAACTAGTTTGTGTTTTGCCTTCTTCTAGATAATCTCAAGAAAAAAATACTAAAAAAAAAAAAAAAAAAAAAAGCAAAACAAAAGCAACTAGAGCCATTCAATCTAAATATGTGTGTGGGCCAAACAAGCTGTGCTATGACGTCAGCAAGAAACTCACCGTCTTTTTTTTTTGTTTTTTTTTGGTTTCGTCTAGTGGCTGTGTTCTGTGGAGCGAGACTGTGTGAGTAACAATGTCACATGACGTGACGTCATTGAGAGGATTTTGGTTTGGCGTAGAAAAGGCTTCAGGGGCAGGAGTGGGAAGGGAAGAAGGTGATCGCGCCATGATGTCGAGATAAAAAAAAACAACTTAAACGTAATAACCAAGAGTGTATGTGTGTGAGTCTATATAAGTGTGTCCATGCATGTGTGAGCGTGAGAGCATTTATATGTGTGTGGGAGAGTGCGTATGCACGTGTGTGTTAGTGTATGTGAGTATAAGTGTGTCAGAGAATGGTGTTTGAGTGTGAGAATGTAGCTTCACAACTCAAGATACCAGAGGCCTGCAGGCGACCCTTGTGACAGTAAAATTGAAAATGTAAATTGATGGTAACTGCAGGTAATCTCTGGAGTGTTACACAATAATAATCCAATAAATTCAGTTAATTATTTTCCAGCACCGCTCGCCTAACGAAACACTGCTTCGCCTAACGAAACACTGCCTCGCCTAACGAAACACTGCCTCGCCTAACGAAACACTGACTTGCCTAACGAAACACTGCCTTGCCTAACGAAACACTGACTTGCCTAACGAAACACTGCCTCGCCTAACGAAACACTGCCTCGCCTAACGAAACACTGCCTCGCATAACGAAACACTGCCTTGCCTAACGAAACACTGCCTCGCCTAACGAAACACTGCCTCGCCTAACGAAACACTGCCTTGCCTAACGAAACACTGCCTCGCCTAACGAAACACTGCCTCGCCTAACGAAACACTGCCTCGCCTAACGAAACACTGCCTCGCCTTACGAAACACTGCCTCGCCTAACGAAACACTGCCTCGCCTAACGAAACACTGCCTTGCCTAACGAAACACTGCCTCGCCTAACGAAACACTGACTTGCCTAACGAAACACTGCCTCGCCTAACGAAACACTGACTTGCCTAACGAAACACTGCCTTGCCTAACGAAACACTGCCTTGCCTAACGAAACACTGACTCGCCTAACGAAACACTGACACTCGGTGACCGAATCACGAATTTAATATTGAAAACAGAATCCTAACAAAAGAGGGGGAGGGGAGGGGGAGTTTCTACATAAAATATTTTCTTCCTTTCAAACTTTGATTGGGTCAAGAAAAAAAATGGCAACAAAATAGCATGACCGATGTCTGGAAGGTCTTTTGGCTTGCGCTCCGGACTGTCACCGCGATGGTCCAGGTTTGAATCATGCTTGCCGCGCACTTCCTTGCTGTCCTACAGGAAGTCGGGGGATAGGGCGTTGTAATCTTTATTTCTGAAAGGCTGTCCGAAACGAATAAACCTGACGATAACTTTCACATGTCCGAATTTATGTAAAGTTCCCCTTTCAGACCTGGTGGTCTATAGGGCAGATGATGCAAAGGTCATCTGTTTCTGTGGCCTACGGTTAACTTGGGTATCATGTGGCCGTCACAACGACCAACCGCCTTTACTGTTCCCTAACTTACGTCAGGTACCAATTAGAGCTGGGAGCGCTCGAAGATCCCGAAATAAAAAATACTAGGATTCGAACCCCGGATCCCGGTTCGGAAGCCAAGCGCTTTACAGCACAGCCATCGCGCCTCCATGTTCGAGATTAGGTCTGTACAAAATCTACGACCGCTTAAGGATCACACAATTTGTTAATATCTAAAAATTACTGTAAAACGATACGAGACACTAAGACTAGTACATGGCTTCAACATTTGAGTGTAGGTACTGTACCTTATGACATAAAGATAACCAAAAATATTTCTTTGACTCAATATAACAACAGCGCTAATGAGGTAAGGAAATTATTATTAAAAATCCTCTTTTTGCACGATGAAGGATCAACTTTGTTAGAAACATAGGAGACAACATTCCACTGGCTTAGTTTGATTGCCCAGATGTGAAATGTTTTGTGGCCGTGGCGAGACCTCACCGTCTTGACCTACCTCTGCAATCAAAGTTTGGATGTCATTGTGGACGTGCGTGAGTAAGGGACGTGGATGTGCGTGAGTGCGCGTGTGTGTGAGAGAAAGAGAGAGAGAGAGGGAGTTTGCGTGTGTGTGTGTTTAAGGGTTTTATTTTTGGAAGAAAAAAAAAACAAGCTTCGAAGTTGAAGCCGATGCAGAAAAGTGGCAGGTCGCTGAGGGCATTTTGAACACTTCGCAATGCGACATTATGTAAATAGAGGGAAACAGAAAAGGGTCTGGGGAGGGGGGAAAGCCTTTTAGACTGGTCATTTGTGTGTGTGTCTGTGTGTGTGTCTGTGTTAGAAAGTAGAGCTTAATGAGTGTGAGAAACACATATACACACATACACTTTCTGTCCTCAGCTCACACACACACACATTCATACACAGAGAAAAAAGAAACAAAAAAAAAGTATCAAATAGAGAGATTTGACTCAGAAGAAAAGAAACAAAAAGTAAGGAGAGTTAAAGAAAAAAGGGGGGGGGGAGAGAAAGCAAGCAAGAAATATAGAAATGACAGAGAGAGAGAGAGAGAGAGAGAGAGAGAGAGAGAGAAATAGAAAAGGGAAAGAGAAAATGTATGGAAGATATAAGCGGAAAGGATATAAGAGAGAGAGAAAGAAATAGAGAGAGAGAAGAGAGAGAAAGAAAGAGAAAGAGAGAGAGAGAGTAAGAGAGAAAGAAAGAGAAAGAGAGAGAGAGAGTAAGAGAGAAAGAAAGAGTAAGAGAGAGAGAGAAAAAGAGGGAGAAAAAAAGAGGGAAAAAGTGATAGAGAGATGGGTACATTTAGAGAGTCAATAATCAAGTGAGAGGGAGAGAGAGAGAGAGAGTAAGAGAAAGAGAGAAAGAAGAAGAATGAGTAAATGAATTACAGTTTGGCTTTTCTTTCTTACACCCGTAATTGTGTATCTAATGCAAGACATCCGTCCAAATACACACAAAACTTCATCAACACATCAAAAGTACAAAATAACAAAGTGACTGACTGACTGACTGACTGACTAAATCTGGAAATGTCTCACCTTTCAATTTCTACCTGACGGTATAGCCTTTTTTTTTTTGCTCTGCAACCGCCTCAGCCGACCCCGTTAATCCGCCCTTTTCTTAGTCTTCCTCTGGCCTGTATACTGTCAGGTGGGTTTAGTCGCTTAGATAGGGTATGATATTACGGTCCCGGAACCCCACCCTGAACAGTGTAGTGCAAGACCCAACAGGTAATACCATACAGGAATACAAGCACCAAATAAATGTTAGTCAACTAAACGGTAGTTACTACAAGGCAATTGTTCAACAAGAACACTGTTAATGTTAACACTAAGTGAACTTACAAACTAGTTAACAACCCAAGCGGAAGTTTAACAATTTCATGCACAGATCACATAGTATGATCAAAAGGATGAAGTCTTAATGGTAGTTACAACAGTAAGTACACATAATCAAACTATTTACAAGAGCTCCAGCACACCTTGACATACGGTGCCCCAGTCAAACAGGGCTCCCAACGTCCTACAGACCAACAACTTCCTCCATCTCATCAACGATATCTAAGATCGGCTCCAGGGGCGGAAAGGCGACAATCTTTCCCCTAGCCCAAGCCTAACACCCCTTACAACGGGGAACCAACAAAAGCAGCTACCTAGCCAACAAAACCAGCTACCTAGCCAACACAAGAAGCTCTCTCTCTCTCTCTCTTGCGGGAACTAAGGATGACGTAAACACACACACACAATATTCTAGACAACAAAAGCAGCTACCTAGCCAACACAAGAAGCTCTCTCTCTCTCTCACTCTCCTCTCTCTCTCTCTCTCTTGCGGGAACTAAGGATGACGTAAACACACACACACACACACACACACAATATTCTAGACAACAAAAGCAGCTACCTAGCCAACACAAGAAGCTCTCTCTCACTCTCTCTCTCTCTCTCTCTCTCTCTCTCTCTCTCTCTCTCTCTCTTTGCGGGAACTAAGGATGACGTAAACACACACACACACAATATTCTAGACAACAAAACCAGCTACCTAGCCAACACAAGAAGCTCTCTCTCTCTCTCTCTCTTGCGGGAACTAAGGATGACGTAAACACACACACACACACACAATATTCTAGACAACAAAACCAGCTACCTAGCCACACAAGAAGCTCTCTCTTTCTCTCTCTCTCTTGCGGGAACTAAGGATGACGTAAACACACACACACACACACACACACACAATATTCTAGACAACAAAACCAGCTACCTAGCCAACACAAGAAGCTCTCTCTCTCTCTCTCTCTCTTGCGGGAACTAAGGATGACGTAAACACACACACACACACACAATATTCTAGACAACAAAACCAGCTACCTAGCCAACACAAGAAGCTCTCTCTCTCTCTCTCTTGCGGGAACTAAGGATGACGTAAACACACACACACAATATTCTAGACAACAAAACCAGCTACCTAGCCAACACAAGAAGCTCTCTCTCTCTCTTGCGGGAACTAAGGATGACGTAAACACACACACACACAATATTCTACTTCCTATACGCTAAAACACCAATATTAAAAATACAAAGAAAACTTCCCGCGCGCACGACATATACTAGTGGGCAATGTTAAGGTTTCATGTTCTTTTTGTAATAACTGAAGGGAGGCAAATCAACGAGACATACGTCTTTATTTACACGAGGACATCACACATACAGAAACAACATCTGCCTTGAGCACAGCAACTTCATCTCGGCTCTAGACTTGGGCGGAAGTCGTTGTCTTCTCTCTATTGTCAACAACCTTCCTAGTTGAGTCACTAATAGTGCGCACCTTCTGCACCTTGGATGGCGGTCTGCATGGCGGGGTTATAACATTTCGGTGACTTTCCTTGGGCCTAACAAATTTAACCCGTTAGCTGTTCCTTGTTTCCCTTTCTCTCTAGAGCTTGCTCCAACCCTCTCTCTCCCCCTTCCTTCTCTTGCTTTCACTATTATAGCTTTTATATAGCGCAACTTTCATGCTTATAGCATGCTCAGTGCGCTTTGGTCCAATCTCATTTGTGGACCGGTGGGGGAGGGGGTATCTAGGAGTTGGTTTTCCGTGCTGCCTTTAGGCGCTCAGTAAACCCAACTCTGCCCGAGTCGGGTGTCGAACCTCGAGTCCCTTCTAGGTAGCCAAGACAAGCCAAGTTCAAGCGCACTTAGCCTCTCGACCACGCTTCCCACCGTCTCTATCTATCTATCTATCTATCTATCTATCTATCTATCTATCTATCTATCTATCTATCTATCTATCTATCTATCTATCTATCTATCTATCTATCTATCTATCTATCTATCTATATCTAGCTAGCTATTAAAAACTCTGTTCTTTCTCTTTTCCTTTTTTTAAAATTTTAAATACCTTTTCGCCTCAAAAAAAAATAAAAAAAATAGAAAAACATATTCTAGTCCAGCTTTCTATATACACCTTTTGGTTGCTACCAACTCTTCCCCTTGTCTCTCTCTCCCTCTCCCCCCTCTCTCGTATTATTAGTTATTATTATGTTAGAAACGAATTAATATTCATTCTCTGCACTGCCAAGATCGAGCTTTGTTAGAGGGAAATAACATTCTTTGTGGTCCCTTTAACAGTGTCCACCGAGAGATCTTCTGGCGATGTGGCAGGTCTGCGTCAGTACCGTCCCCTGACAAGCAATGAGAATCTTCTTAGGGATGTTACATTCTTGAAGTTATCTGCGAGATCAGTTGTCATTTTCACTTGAGTTAATAATAATAATAATAATAATAACAACAGAGTATATTGGTAGTATAGTATCAAATGACACAGGGAAGTTGATAACCATCTGGCAAAGGCCAGTAGCGTCTTTGGACGCCTTCAGGCGAGAGTTTGGCGAATAAATCGCTCCGTCTGCCTACAAAACTTAACGTCTACCAGGCTGTTGTTAACTCTTCTAATGGATCTGAGACATGGGTATTATACAGACAGCAACTAAGACTACTTGAGCGCTTTCACCAAAGATGCTTGCGCTCCATCATGGACATACGGTGGCAAGACCGCACTACAAACAGCGATGTCCTTGCGAACGCCGGTATGGACAGTTTAGAGGGACTTCTTATGGTCCGACAGTTACGCTGGGAAGGGCAAGTATTCCGTATGGTAGACGAACGTATGCCAAAGGCAATCTTTTTTGGTGAGCTAAAGGGTTGTCCACGTAACAGAGGCGCCCCACGGAAACGCTTTAAAGACCAGCT
Source organism: Biomphalaria sudanica (assembly GCA_036873155.1). Classification (NCBI taxonomy): domain Eukaryota; kingdom Metazoa; phylum Mollusca; class Gastropoda; family Planorbidae; genus Biomphalaria; species Biomphalaria sudanica. The sequence goes on along the minus strand of JAZGLO010005667.1, from coordinate 144,974 downwards.
TAGGCGCCAACCTGCCCTAGCTGACATAGAAGAGAGCACCTCATTGCATGCGGCCTCAGAATGAGACAGCTGTAGGTCACTCACAAAGGCCGCGGGATACACATTTCAGACCAAAAGAAAATCCGCTGCCGAGGACAGACGCAGACGGAGAAAAAAATCTTAATCGACCAGCGGCGGACAATGGTTATGCTTGCCCTGGATGTGGCAAAATATGTAGGTCATGCGAAATACTGCATTCCTCATTAATCTTTGGACTCGAAGACAAGCTTTATTATTATTATTATTATATTGATATTTTATACAACTTCCATAACCGCTTTATGTCCAAACTTAGGTTCCCATATTTTCTCTGTTTTTCAATTTCAGTTTGCCTAGTAATATGGGATAGTGGAACGTCGATGTCAATGATTGTAGCGGTTTTTTTTTTCTTTTTTGTCACTAAACGGTAAATCAGGGCGATTAAAATCCACCGATTTGTCAGTTATTATTATTATAATTATCTCTAGTGTTATGTATAAAAGATGCAAAAAGAAAAGGAGTAGTTTAACTTTATCTTATCGGTGCCGATGTGCCTATACTCAAAACTCAAACTCAAACTCTTATCGGTGCCGTTGTGCCTATACTCAAAACTGAAACTCAAACTCTTATCGGTGCCGATGTGCCTATACTCAAAACTCAAACTCAAACTCTTATCGGTGCTGATGTGCCTATACTCAAAACTGAAACTCAAACTCTTATCGGTGCCGTTGTGCCTATACTCAAAACTGAAACTCAAACTCTTATCGGTGCAAGAGTTTGATCAACTCTCTTTTGTCTTTTACTTCTCTTTCTGTTATCTTCTTGTCTGTGTCTTAACTCCTCTCTTTGTTTCTCTGTCTCATTGCTTCGTCTCTCTCTCTCTTTCTCACTCTTGGACGGATGTCTTGCATTAGATACACAATTGCAGGTGTAATCAAGAAAAGCCAAATTGTAATTCATTTACTCATTGTTCTTCTTTCTTTCTTCCTCTTACTGTCTCTCTCTCTCTCTCTCTGTCTCTCACGTGATTATTGACTCTCTAAATGTACCCTTCTATCTCTCTATCACTTTTTCCCTCTTTTTTTTCTGCCTCTTTTTCTCTCTCTTCTCTCTCTATTTCTCTCTCTCTTTCTCCTCTCTCTCTGTCTCATTGCTGCGTCTCTCTCTCTCTTTCTCTCACTCTCTTTCTCTCTCTCTTTCTCTCACCCTCTTTCTTTCTCTCTCTCTCTCTTTCTCGGTCTGATTGCTTCGTATTTTCTATCTGTCTCTCTCTCTCTCTTTCTCTCTTTCTCTCTCTCTCTTTCTCTCTTTCTCTCTCTCTCTTTCTTTCTTTCTCTCTCTTTTTTTTTTAGATTGTCTGTGTCTTTACGTCTCTCTTTGTTTCGGTCTCGTTGCTGCGTCTTTCTTTCTGTCTCCTTCCAGAGGACAAATAATTAAAAGGCGAGTGCTTTCTATCAGTCTTCAATGGAGTTTTTGTTTTTGGTTTTTAGTAGCTCAGATGACGAGGTGGCAAGACGGGGGCGGGGTGCACAAGTGTCACTGCCGTTCCAGACTCTGTGGCTGACTCGGAGACAAACTGGCGACCTCAGGTGTTCCCCCTTCGCCACAGTAATAGAAGATAAACATGTGCTTTTAAATCTTCCTGCTCACCTAGAGTTCAGAGGAGCGCTCACACAGACTCTCACACTCACCTACAACACACAGGTAGAAAAAAAAACAATACAAAGGATTGGCCCGGGGCCCTTGGATGCCACCCATTGTTCCCCGCACAACACCTAGTCAGCGTCGCTAGCAACCGAGGACTGGGCAAAGTCACACGCGCGGGAGAACCCTGGGTAAATTCAGGCACTTCCTGTTCTAATGGACCAACCACTGTTCTAATAATATCTCCAATCACACGGAGACAATGGCCACAATTGGACTGCACTGATGCCGTCAATAGGCCTAGTGAAATACCACAATTTTACCCAGGATCGGCCAGGAACCAGAGAGTTCAAGCCGAAGAATTGTTGGACAGGAAACAGCCAAAATCAGCACGTCTCGAGTTAAGTGTTATACCCGACATTATTTATACATATTTATATATATATACCTAACCTATATATCTATATATTCATAGAATGTACGCATTTAACGATAGTGTATTCGAACATTAGATAGAAAGATAGGCCTATAGATAGACAGACCGACGTACATAGGCTATATTTGAATAACAGACAGCTGAAAGTTTTATCTTATAAATACTTTGTTCGTTTTAAATGTTCCATTTTTTTAAAAATCTAATATTCATTAGTTATTCAAAGAAAAACAATCGCTCTATAAGTCTTAACTCTTTCTCTCCGTAATTATTTTCACACGTTTTGACACAATTCTTCATTTTGTTCTTTACTATTTCACTCCCCAGTTATGATTGGGCTTCAATAACTTTGTTGTTTGTTATCAGAAGATGTTTTATTTGGTATAGAATTAAAGAGAAATGCATGCTCTTTTGATATAACACGAAGTAAATTTTATAGAATTAAACATAAATGTAATTTAAGGGGGTAAAATCAACATTGGTATTGTCAATTAGGAGAGAAAGAGTCAAAAGGAGGTATTGTCTTAAAAAAAACAGTATATATTTATGTTTTTCATATTTATTTGCACATTGAAGAAGGTTGCAAGATGTATGTGTGTGTGTGTGTGTGTGTTGATTTTGATCTCTTATTGTCCTCTCTCCCTGCATCCTGGTTCAGGGTGACTAGGTTTTTTAACTCATGATGTCTTGGTCTTAAAGATCTCCGGCTAGCCTGGTCCAGATTAGACAGAGTGTCCAGAGACAACAATGTGAAACAGATGAAACATGCTACATGACATGCTTGTATGACAAGATTGCTAAGGATTTGAACCATGGGCTGCCTTATAACCAATCTGAAACGTCAACTCCACGACCTGCTCGTGATTCTGCTAATCAATCACAAAAATCACAAAAAGTAAAAAAACAAACAAAAAAAAAAAAACGCTGTGTTAACACGCCCAGTATGTTTTAGTCCTATGGAAGAAAGAAAAAAAACAATTAATTTGGCCCTGTTGGGTCTAAAGGGGTCTTACAATAGAATATAGATCAGCGTACATTTAATGATATTGAAACAGAGACAGTAAGAATTTTTAGAACTCTTAATAATATTGACACACAACACTAGTTACTGAGTAGTTAGACTCGACTTCATGCCCTTGTCTCTTACTCACAGACCACGTGATCATAGTTGAAACCACGTGATCATAGTTGAGACCACGTGATCATAGTTGAGACCACGTGATCATAGTTGAGGCTGCGGTACTGTTTTTATTTCTAATTTTTATTTCCTATGCAAATGAAAAATAAAATAAAAAATGTAGTTCTAGCAGCAGTTTATTAGATCTTATTTCTACTAGTACCATAAACGTTTTTCAAAGCCTTTAGTTTCCCCAGCACGAGATAAAATAAAAAAATAAAAAAACAACAACCCAGCATTATGATTCACCAAACAGACATAAATCATCTCACCAGTTAACCAGCAGGTTGCTTCTAAAGTTCCAGCCTTCCTTTTTTTTTGATTATATTCCACACAACCATGCTGGCAAGTTGAAAGAAGAATTTAGTCAAACAGATTTGGACTTTCAAAATGAGAGTTTTCTGCTCATCCTAGAAGTGTATCACCCTGGCCACAAACTTGATCATAGAGAGCACGCGGCCCAGTTTTCTTAGGCGCCTATTCGATTTCTGGAAAATCATTGGGTGTTAACTCAGGCCACCACATTTTTTTATGAAAAGGGGAAAAAGTGGGAAGAAATTAAAAAACGAATCTTTTTTTTCGTCTGCAATTCTGTCGAGCGGTGCAATAAAAAGTTTAATGCTAGACATAAAGAAAGGAAACAACAAACCACAAGCGCTAGTAACAATGTTCTCTTGTGTATTTCCAACTGTGACAAAAGAGGAACACTTAATTATAAAAATTGTAATAATAACAATTACAATTAACATTTTTTAATGAAATGTTTATTTTGAATACTGTTTCCGTAGTACGATTAGTACTTCATGCGCGACTAATTAGTCTTCGTAATGGTTGCATGGTTAACTTTGAATTTAAGAAATAAAAAAAAAAAAAATTTGATGTTTGACAAATTTTTGTACATTTAAAAAAAAAAATTATTACTATTTAAATTTATGTTAATAAAAAAAAAACATTAAAGAAAAAAAAAACAACTCGAGCTACAACCTATTGAATGTATTACCCTATCTTTTACAATTCAACAAGGTAACTGCGGTACTCTGCGTACACTAGGCATGTCAAACTTTGCATGCGGCCCGCTTAGTCACATTAAAAAATTATTTAAAAAAATGTTTAACTAATACGCTAGAAAATAAGAGATGATAAGCTACTTGAATTGATAAATAGTATTTGTTAAACTGAACAACGAGAGTGAGTCTGCAGTGAAAGCAAGTTACATTTTGTCAAACTTAACTGAAAGCCATAGCAAACCATTTAGTAAATGTGATTTTATTAAGGAGTGTGTCGTTAAAGCTGCGGAAGTTATTAGCCCAGAAAAGGGGAAAGCATTCAAAGAAATAGCGTTAACTAGGAACATACTGGCAGATAAAATAAATGAAATGTCAGTAAGCTTGAATAAACAATTAAAGAACAAAATAGCGGATTTTGAATTATTTTCATTGGCTCTCGATGAGTCAACTGATGTAACGGGCGTAGCACAATTGGCTATAGTCATAAGGGCTTGTGACAGGAATTTTGAGATACATGAGGAGCTACTTGAGCTTTGTTCTATACATAACGCCACAACAAGCGAGGATGTCTTTGAGAAATAACACTAGGTGATATTGCAGTATAATTTACCTTTGGAAAAGCTAGCTAATCTAGCAACAGATGGCGCACCAACCATGAAATGAAACGGTTTTTATGCAAAGCTGCTTGCAAAAATAACAGAGACTGATGCTAATTTTAAATTTGCTCATTTTCAGTGCATCATTCACCAAGAAACATTCTGCACAAAGTAATTATAATTCCAATTTGTCATAAGACTGGTTCCAGTCGCTCTCAATTTTATTCGTGCCCGTGGCTTAAATCATCGCTAATTCTCAATGTTTCTGGATGACATTGGACACGAATTTGATTGTGTTCCCTACTACACTGGCTCTCAGGTCATAAAGTATTGAAGAGATTTTTTGCACTGCGTGAGGAAATTGTATTGTTTCTGACCATGAAAGGTGAACCAGTTGACATTTCCAAACTGATTTAGGATTTAGTTGATCTCACTGGTCATCTGAAAGAATTGAATTCGAAATTTCAAAGTAAAGACAAAATTGTCACAGCTGCGTGTAATCATGTGAAATGCTTTCAAGCAAAATTTCGACTGTGGATAAACCAAATATGTAGAGAAAATCTTGCTCACTTCTCAGCGTGTCAGGAACTAAAAAGTTTAATACGGCTACAACATTTGGTAAATATGTCCACACCTGGAATCGTTAGTAGATGCTTTCAATGACTACTTTCGTGACCTCATTTCATAAGAGCAAGAGTTTTCATTGTTTTGTATCTCCATTCTCATTTGCTCATGAAAATATTGTTGGCAATGTGCAACTAGAGTTGATAGAATAGTAGTCAGATTCTTTGTTGAAATCGAAGTACACTTGTATCCCAGAAAAGATGTCAGCATTAGGACAAAGAAAATAATGAGTAATCATAGTAATTTTTAATTACTAAACAGTACACCAAATTAAACTAAGGGACAGGTATGTCATTTATTATTGTATTCTATTGTATTTTTATAATTTACATAAAACTAGTAGGCTGTTTTGCAACTGATTTTTTGCTGCGGTCCCTCAGGTCAAAGTTTTTTTATGTGGCCAATACACCTTAATGAGTTTGACATGCCTGGTGTAAACTATGCAGATGATGTTTCCGCGGCCCACGGTTTACGAGCGTGTCATGTGGCCAGCACAACGAACAACCATTTTACTTTTCCCAAATAATGTCAGGTACAAATTAGAACTGGGTGAACTCTAAGGCGCCCTAAAAGATTATAAAAATAAAGATGCCATTCTTCACCTAAATACGAGCCTGGGACCCTTTGGTTCAAAAGCGAAGCGCCTTACCTTACAGCCACCGCGCCTCTTCAATAAGGTTAAGCAAACATAAAAAAAAGAGGTTTTGGCGGGAGTTCACGTTTGCTCTACATGCTTAACCTGCTTATTTCTGACACAGCATACTATCTGAGACAGCCAACTCCTGAGATAGAACTCACTCCATTTAAAATTAAACATCGATTTTATTTAAAAAGAAAAAAAGAAAGAAAATAGAAAAGAAAGTAAAAGCTATAAATCTCGTCTGCTACATACAAATTTTCCCGCCCAACATCTGTTACCTAACTTGCTTTCATTTTCAAGGGCTGCAGTGTCGTGACGGGGGAAGACACAGAAGGTTGACAGCTAAAAAAAAAGAGACATGTGTAGCCTGGGTATAAAAATTCATATCTTTAGCCAAAAAATATGAATATCTTAAAAAAGAAATTTAAACCGAAAGGAAGAAAAAAAAAAAGGAGGGGAGTTACAGCAGACGATCGTCAAACTCCCCTTCGCGCGCCGCAAGGGCAGGCGCGCTCGATCGAAGCAGTAGTGCAAGGGAAATAACTCTATCGTCTGCTCGGAAACAGGTGGTTGGCATCGATTATCGGCCCGGGAAGAATCAATATTCACTCCCTTTAAAAGTTTTCAGTGAAAGACAATGATAAAGTAAAGAAAAAAAATGAAAAAGAAAAAGTTTGAAGTCGAATATTGTTTGGTAGGGATGTGTTGAAGAAAGGATAGGACGGGAGTGAAGGATAAAGGATAACCTAAGTGTAAAAAAAAAACTACCAAAAAAACTGGGGGGGGGGGGGGGGTTCGTGGTGGTCTCGGAAGAGAGCAGTGTTAGATGGGGTGGGGTTTAAAAAAAACGACTCGATCATGTGAGTTTAACGGACGAGCAGCGGCAATTTATGCTGTGAATGGAGACCAGGGAAGGGTTGGTGGGAAGAGGGAGTCTCATTAAGTAATCGATAAAAGAAAGTTTAACAAAAAAACACGGGTGAAAGTGTAGTCGAAAAGATGTTATCAAGACTCTACATGTTTGTCTCTAAAGAATCATTGAAATATAATTATATGTCTATTGAAATGGACGCTCAAAATAAGGCTATAGTCGAAATATACCTGTATAGTTATATTATAAATAAAGTTATATTTAGTTTGTTTACAAAAGGAAGTTATAAAAGATGAAGTTTTCTTAGTTCAGATCCATTGCGCCTACAACGGTGTTAGTTCTCTACCAGCAGTTTGGCGCTACAAGAGAGGAAAGATAACAACTCTTAACTCTAATTAGTACCTGAAATACGTTGGACTTTTGTCCTCATTGGACTTTTTAAATAATTTGACTTTTGTCCTCATTGGACTTTTTAAATAATTTGACTTTTGTCCTCATTGGACTTTTAAATAATTGGACTTTTGTCTTCATCTGGCTTTTTTTAATCATTGGACTTTTGTCCCCATTAGTTTTTTTCAAAATAATTGGACATTTGTCTTCATCAGGCTTTTTAAATAATTGGACTTTTGGCATCATTTGACATTTGTCATCAATAAACGTATTCCATGATTGAACTTAGAAATCACCGGAAGTCTTGCTAGCTGGGACAGAATCTGCTTGATGGGACCTGTGGACCAGTAATTACCGGAAGTCTTGCTAGCTGGGACAGAAACTGCTTGATGGAACCTGTGGACCAGTAATCACCGGAAGTCTTGCTAGCTGGGACAGAAACTGCTTGATGGGACCTGTGGACCAGTAATCACCGGAAGTCTTGCTAGCTGGGACAGAAACTGCTAGATGGCACCTGTGGACCAGTAATCACCGGAAGTCTTGCTAGCTGGGACAGAAACTGCTTGATGGAACCTGTGGACCTACATAGCAGACAGTCACAGTTTTAGAAACTGAAGCTGCTGGTAGGGGAAAGTATTCAATTGAAACTCTAATGCTGGCAAAAGTTAGACATTTATTGTGTTGCGACGGTCCAAAAGACATAGTCACAGGTGTAGATTATTATTTTAGAATATTAAGTTAATAAGGTTAGTTTCCTTTACAAGTTTCAGAGCGTGGCCTTAACCCCACGAGGCGATGTTTTGGCGGGAAAGTTTATGCAGTTCTTAACTACTATTTCGCTCTGATCTTTACGGTCAACAATCAACATTTTCATTTGATCAAGTCTTAAATCTTTGGTCTCCTGCATTCATTTTTTATGTTATATCTTAAAATTTCAGTTTGGGTTTTGTTTCGTTATTTCCATTTTTTGTTTTGTTTGCACGGGAGATTACTTTTTAACTTTCCCTTTCATTCATTGGCTAGTCAGATCTAAATCTTTTCATGCTGAATTGATTTAAGAATTAGACTTTCATTTTTTTTTTACTCCATGGTCTGTCCTGCTCTTATTCGTCTGATCTCTTTTTCTTTTTTGTTTGCGCCATCTTGTATGAGGCTTATTACGAGGGTGTTAGAGGGAAACACTCGTGGGTTAGTTTTGTAATTTTTATTACTTATCCTATACTCGTTAGTTAGAGAGCTCTCATAAAAGCTTCGGGTACACATCCGAGGCCCAAAGAAAAGTCTTTGCAGAAAGGCGAATAAAATGTAAACAAAACTTAGAAAGACCCCCTGCGGACAACAACTTTGTCTCCATCAGATGTGGAAAAATATGCAGGTCGCAACTGGGTTGGCTAAGTCATGTGTAACGATGCACTCATTCTTAATCTTCGGAAATGAAAACATTAATCGCATTGCCACATATATAGGCCTATGTATATATATCAGGGTTGTGTTAAGGCCTTAGCTCGTTTACCCTGGCCCCTGACATTCAACAGGCACCTTCGTATTCGTGCTTACAAATAAATAAGTGATTCACTGTTACCAATGTCATTGTTTAATGATATGAATATAAGTTATGATGACAACTGATGGAGTAATGACATTGCATTTGAACATTCGAATATTGTGGATATATTAATTAAACAAAAATTCTACACCTTGCTGTTACACAACGTACACATTAATGTTCAAAACCACAACACAAAACACTATCTCTAATCACCAGCGCAGACTTCCACTCCCATACTAACTCCCTCTAGAGACATAAATAAAGACAAACTAAAAGAACCAGTCTAGTATACTATGGCATCGAAAGCAACTGCGAAATGCAATCATGCCTTAGATACTCACCCTAAACAGGGGAACACAGAAGAATCTCAAAGAAAACGTTTCACCAGCATAATAACAAAAACACTCCATCAGCTTACAAGCAAGGCAACAAAAGAAAGTGCGTTCAAAAATTGTGCACTTAATACACATTGGTGCTAGAATGCCATAACCTACGCACCGACAATATATATGAAGTGTGTTGTTATATGCGAAAAATAGGTAGGGGTGCACGTGAAATATATAAAAAAAAACTAAAGACATTGTCAGGAATTAGTTGAATTCATTACTAAGTATAGGTTGTATTACAATGTGTGTATGCGTTATAATTACTTTATAACATATATTACTTTTAGCCCCGAATTCAGCCCGACAGTCACACCATACACTCTAAGTTGTACATAAACTAATAAACAATGTGTATGATGGATTTAAATTAAAATATATATAAAACAATGAAATTTATGCAATGAAAATTATATATGACCAATGATAATGATAAAACAAATACAATGACATAAAGATCTAGTATAATATGGTTCACTGCTATATACAATTAGTATTTTAAGAAAAATAATATTAACCTTATCAATGATCCACTTTAAGTCAAAGATTCAGTAATCAGGATCATTACTATACAAATGTTCATGACAATTCAAACATCTTCTATCCAAGAAACTGTTCACCGACAATCAATACGCAAAGTTCATAGTAGCATCAAAAGCTCACAACTTATCCAGACACCACCGGGTCTGGATATAACAACCCGCAATCTGGAATCTGGAACCTCAGACTCGTAAATCAAACTTGAAACATCAGACAGAAAACCTGAAATGAAAACCTCAGTCCTATAATCTAGAACTGAGACTTGCGATTTCATTACTGAAACCTGATACCCTATTGAAAGATAAAGAACAGCTTCTACTAATTTTTTAATCTATATACAAAATACGAAATGACCAAAACCATATAAAAACAAGATTACAGAGTTTGTGTTACACAAACTCAGAGGCGGCCCCGTCAAAGTCGGATCCCTGTCGGATCTGCCTATTCGCAAAGAATATTCAAGAGGTTATTTAATTATTTTGATGGTCAAAAGTAATAATGTTTCAAAGATTTATTTGCCGTTGTAAACAATGTTTTTTGTTTTTTGTTTGACATGTTTCAGGTGTTCCTTCTAAGTTTAAAATATTCACTTCTCGCTGGACGATGGCAACAAACAGGGTATGAACACTGCCTGGTCGTTTAGTTTGCGTGCGTGCTGGACTGACGTTCGGATTTATCGATGGTCCCTGGTTCAAACCCTGCATGCCCCCCCTTCCCCCGTCATCCTAAGGGAGGTTTGTAATTAAAAAACAAAAAAAAGAAAAGAACAGATATATGGTGCTTTTACTTCGATGTCTCAGCACAGTTAGGCCTATCAACAGAGATATCGTGCTTTTACTTGGATGTCTCCGCACAGTTAGGCCTATCAACAGAGATATCGTGCTTTTACTTCGATGTCTCCGCACAGTTAGGCCTATCAACAGAGATATCGTGCTTTTACTTCGATGTCTCAGCACAGTTAGTCCTATCAACAGAGATATCGTGCTTTTACTTCGATGTCTCAGCACAGTTAGGCCTATCAACAGAGATATCGTGCTTTTACTTCGATGTCTCAGCACAGTTAGGCCTATCAACAGAGATATCGTACTTTTACTTCGATGTCTCAGCACAGTTAGGCCTGCTATCAACAGAGATATCGTGCTTTTACTTCGATGTCTCAGCACAGTTAGTCCTATCAACAGAGATATCGTGCTTTTACTTCGATGTCTCAGCACAGTTAGGCCTATCAACAGAGATATCGTGCTTTTACTTCGATGTCTCAGCACAGTTAGGCCTATCAACAGAGATATCGTGCTTTTACTTCGATGTCTCAGCACAGTTAGGCCTATCAACAGAGATATCGTGCTTTTACTTCGATGTCTCAGCACATTTAGGCCTGCTATCAACAGAGATATCGTGCTTTTACTTCGATGTCTCAGCACAGTTAGGCCTATCAACAGAGATATCGTGCTTTTACTTCGATGTCTCAGCACAGTTAGGCCTATCAACAGAGATATCGGCATTTAAAAAAAAAATGGAACTAGAATGAGGATGTAGATCTACCTAAATTAAACTTCTGATTTAGCACTCTTAAGATCTATATCTACTAGATCTAGATCTAAAATATGAACTTGGAATAATGAAGCTGTAATTTAGATAACATTTTTGTAAAAAAATATCCTAGATAATCTATCAATAGACTGAATGCAACATTCAATTTAAAAAGAGTAGATTAGTTTTAGTCTATTATAACATTGCACTATGGATCAAAACGTTTGGACATCTAAATCTACACTATCTAAGTCTAGAAATTGAAATTCTACATCTTAATCTAGTCTATATTAGTCTAAACTAGATCTAGAAATTCTAGATCTAGACTCTAAAATAATCTTTATTAGAATATAAATCCAGATCTAGATATACTGTAATAAAAATCTAGATCTAGTTTTAAAAATCTAAATTAGATCTAAATCAAGATATCATTTCTTTTTTAAATGCGAGTCACATAACGAGGCTTAATAAACATTACTATACCGAGTTCTTTTAGCATTTCATTTGAAGAATTAATTCCATATAACGTCAAAGGAAAAAAAAACCACTACGTCACACGGCCTAGCTAGACTAAAAATCGCCTTCATTAATACGAGCCATTTATCGAGTGTTCATAGACATTGGTGCACCGAGTGCGTTCTTTTAGCATTTCATTTAAAGAGTCCATTCATATGACGTCAAAGAAAAAATAATTCCATTACCGTTTTGATGTCCAAAAGAGCTGAGCCGAATGCTCTTCGAGCTCTAAGTTTGAAAAAAAACCTGTTTGGTCGTCCAGTCAGAACAGTAAAAAAAAAAAAAAACCTGTGTGAACGCACAGTTCTGTTTGAGAGCGACCCAAGTCGTTTCCAATGCCTTTGGCCCCGACGCATGATTCGCCGCTCATGGCCGAAGGCCGAGGACACCGGGAGCCTCCGTCATTTTCCTTCGTTATACCAAGCTAACCGTGGGGGACTCGCCATTTATGTAACGGTCCTCTGAGGAATGGCGCATGGATGTGGGACGTGTTCGTGGGGACTTTTTTACAACCCCGCCCGTGCAAGGGGTAAACTCTCGTCTTCACAATAGGCTAGTACCGGTACCAAAAAAAAATTCTTTATTTACACGAGATATTTAACGAGGGGTTCATAGACATTGGTGCACTGAGTTCTAATAGAATTTATTTAAAGAGGATCAAAGCCGCATTGTTTTTGCGTTTTGTCTGTCAGTCGGTCTGTCCGTCATCTTAATAAAAAAAAAAACAGCAACTAAAAGCTATTAAAAATTGATTAATCTTTATTTTACGTTTCAAAACATCGCAATAATTTTAGGTATGAACACAATTGATTTGAGTTTATATAATAGATTGTTCCGGTTGTTTGTATAAATAGTAAAAGAAAAAGAGAATGCCAGATAAATGTAATACCGTTAATTAAATTTGTTGGATGGTCTCGTATTAAAATTAGAAGAACTACAGCCTTGTGGAGAGATATTCATACCATACTTTGGTGTTTGGATGTTGTTTTCCTTAAAAATCCGAACATAATATTAACGATAATTAGATTTTTTTATGTTTTAGGTAGAAAATTAATTGTACTGTAAGAGAGAATGAGTTAAAATATTTTTCATAAAAATCCGGAATAACATTATTTCGTAAATGAGAAGATTATTTGTTTAATAATTAGAAGAGGGAGTTTAAACAGTTATTTGTCGTTAGTAGATTTTTAAATAAATTCGGAAATTTCTGGCGACGATTTGTAAGAAAATGTAAGTAATGTAAGTCGATTTCTTTTCAAAACAAAATCCGGAACATTCTTTATCGATTACTAAACTTTTATGTTATGTTTCAGCAAGAATATTAAATGTCTAAAAAGTGATTTTCAGTAATCAATTCTAGTAAATTACTTTTTTTAAAGCCCTTAACAACCTATTGTCGATATTTTTAAAATTTGTTTAAGATGAAAATACGGAAAAATTTGATATCGATAATCAAATTATAGTGACGCATTGTCAAATAATATACGTGTAATATTAGTCAATTATGCGATTTCAAACAATCATTTGACATAATTCATTTTTTATAAAACAATATCCGGAACATTTTTACACTTAATGAAATAAAAGTCAGTATAAAGATTTTGATTTAGCATTAATATGCTATTTACATAAAAAACGGAACAACATATTATTGATAATGTGTTTTTGCAACGTTTAAGCACAAAAATTAAATGTAATAAAAGTTAGAAGAGCAAACAAACATTTGTTGGGGTTGATTATATTGCACGAAAAAATCCGTAACAATCAATTTTAGATACTTAAAACTATTGAGATGTTACGGGAGGAACATTAAAGGGAAGATCAGATTTTCAAAAGCTTTTAGAGTTATTGTTTTTTTTATCTAATCGTGAAGGACAGACCTACCGACAGACAAAACGCACAAAAATAAACCTTTTTTATTCTGATGAGGGCACTAAACAAAAAATAAATAAAATCTGATTTTTAAAAAAAGTTTAAGAAATTAGTTTAGCACCATGTTAAGGCCGGGCTTTACGCTACTACACGAAAGTCGCTGCATAAAAAGTCCATTTTAAAAAATGTGCGTGATATTTACATACAAAGTGCATTCTTAGCCTTTATAAACAAACATAAATGTTTTCTTTTAATTTTAGCAGCTAGTTGACCAGAAAAACACCTTTAATTAATATTTATATTTGTTGTGAACATTTCTAGTACATTTTATAAAAATATTCGACTTGGCGATACTGAAAATAGGCAAAAATTGTGTATCTTTGTTAGCATATTGTAACATTGCCCCCCTTACATTTACGTTATTGTTTTAGAATTGGTGTATTTTTATGAAATAACGCTTGCATAATTAATTTTATAAATTAAACGGTTTGCTTTTAGGAAACCAAAAGTAGCTGTTACACCTAAACTTTTCAAGCCGCATTTAATGGTGAAATAATATTTTTCATATCTTTTCTAGTTTTCGAGATCTGAGTGTGACAGACGGACAGAAGGACAGACGGACATTTTGCACAAACCTAATAGCGGCTTTTTCCCCTTACGGGGGCCGCTAATAACATTACAACATGAAATAAAAACTCACCCTTAACAGGAGTGAAAATAATCCTCCAAGAATATCTACCAAGGCCAACGATAAGACTATCCAATATCGGACACTAGGAGAAAACAAGAGCTGAACAAAATAGAGCTTGCTTCAGTCTAGCACCAGACGAGCTAAGACAATTTACGTCATAAAAAATTATGACGAAGCAACAAGGGGAGATCACCTACTGTACAAGAGAATAAAATAGCGCAAATGACGTCATCATCTATTAATAATTCTAAAACTATTAGATAAAGAATAAATTTACTATGCCACTAGATAGATAGTTGTGACAGACATAAACTTGGTTTTAAATAAATGTTAAGATTTGCATAAATAATTTCTACTTTTGTTTCACAGCTACAAATGAACTGGTAGATGTGATCGGTTTCTGGTGTCCTCACTTGACCCGAGCGACTGAACACTACGTCGTACTATGAGAGGTCAAGAAAGTCAAGACATTTTAGATACTACTACCCAAACAGATCTAGTGACCCTCCATATATTTCTCCCCAAACAGATCTAGTGATCTTCCAGATATTTCTCCCCATACAGATCTAGTAATCTTCCAGATATTTCTCCCCATATAGATCTAGTGATCTTCCAGATATTTCTCCCATATAGATCTAGTGATCTTCCAGATATTTCTCCCCATATAGATCTAGTGATCTTCCAGATATTTCTCCCATACAGATCTAGTGATCTTCCAGATATTTCTCCCCATACAGATCTAGTGATCTTCCAGATATTTCTCCCCATACAGATCTAGTGATCTTCCAGATATTTCTCCCCATATAGATCTAGTGATCTTCCAGATATTTCTCCCATACAGATCTAGTGATCTTCCAGATATTTCTCCCCATATAGATCTAGTGATCTTCCAGATATTTCTCCCCATATAGATCTAGTGATCTTCCAGATATTTCTCCCCATATAGATCTAGTGATCTTCCAGATATTTCTCCCCATACAGATCTAGTGATCTTCCAGATATTTCTCCCATACAGATCTAGTGATCTTCCAGATATTTCTCCCCATATAGATCTAGTGATCTTCCAGATATTTCTCCCCATATAGATCTAGTGATCTTCCAGATATTTCTCCCCATATAGATCTAGTGATCTTCCAGATATTTCTCCCCATACAGATCTAGTGATCTTCCAGATATTTCTCCCCATATAGATCTAGTGATCTTCCAGATATTTCTCCCATACAGATCTAGTGATCTTCCAGATATTTCTCCCCATATAGATCTAGTGATCTTCCAGATATTTCTCCCCATATAGATCTAGTGATCTTCCAGATATTTCTCCCCATATAGATCTAGTGATCTTCCAGATATTTCTCCCCATATAGATCTAGTGATCTTCCAGATATTTCTCCCCATATAGATCTAGTGATCTTCCAGATATTTCTCCCCATATAGATCTAGTGATCTTCCAGATATTTCTCCCATACAGATCTAGTGATCTTCCAGATATTTCTCCCCATATAGATCTAGTGATCTTCCAGATATTTCTCCCATATAGATCTAGTGATCTTCCAGATATTTCTCCCCATATAGATCTAGTGATCTTCCAGATATTTCTCCCCATATAGATCTAGTGATCTTCCAGATATTTCTCCCCATATAGATCTAGTGATCTTCCAGATATTTCTCCCCATATAGATCTAGTGATCTTCCAGATATTTCTCCCCATATAGATCTAGTGATCTTCCAGATATTTCTCCCCATATAGATCTAGTGATCTTCCAGATATTTCTCCCATACAGATCTAGTGATCTTCCAGATATTTCTCCCATATAGATCTAGTGATCTTCCAGATATTTCTCCCCATATAGATCTAGTGATCTTCCAGATATTTCTCCCCATATAGATCTAGTGATCTTCCAGATATTTCTCCCCATATAGATCTAGTGATCTTCCAGATATTTCTCCCCATATAGATCTAGTGATCTTCCAGATATTTCTCCCATACAGATCTAGTGATCTTCCAGATATTTCTCCCCATATAGATCTAGTGATCTTCCAGATATTTCTCCCCATATAGATCTAGTGATCTTCCAGATATTTCTCCCCATATAGATCTAGTGATCTTCCAGATATTTCTCCCATACAGATCTAGTGATCTTCCAGATATTTCTCCCATACAGATCTAGTGATCTTCCAGATATTTCTCCCCATATAGATCTAGTGATCTTCCAGATATTTCTCCCATACAGATCTAGTGATCTTCCAGATATTTCTCCCCATATAGATCTAGTGATCTTCCAGATATTTCTCCCCATATAGATCTAGTGATCTTCCAGATATTTCTCCCATATAGATCTAGTGATCTTCCAGATATTTCTCCCCATATAGATCTAGTGATCTTCCAGATATTTCTCCCCATATAGATCTAGTGATCTTCCAGATATTTCTCCCCATATAGATCTAGTGATCTTCCAGATATTTCTCCCCATATAGATCTAGTGATCTTCCAGATATTTCTCCCATACAGATCTAGTGATCTTCCAGATATTTCTCCCCATATAGATCTAGTGATCTTCCAGATATTTCTCCCATATAGATCTAGTGATCTTCCAGATATTTCTCCCCATATAGATCTAGTGATCTTCCAGATATTTCTCCCCATATAGATCTAGTGATCTTCCAGATATTTCTCCCCATATAGATCTAGTGATCTTCCAGATATTTCTCCCCATATAGATCTAGTGATCTTCCAGATATTTCTCCCCATATAGATCTAGTGATCTTCCAGATATTTCTCCCATACAGATCTAGTGATCTTCCAGATATTTCTCCCATACAGATCTAGTGATCTTCCAGATATTTCTCCCCATATAGATCTAGTGATCTTCCAGATATTTCTCCCATACAGATCTAGTGATCTTCCAGATATTTCTCCCCATATAGATCTAGTGATCTTCCAGATATTTCTCCCCATATAGATCTAGTGATCTTCCAGATATTTCTCCCATATAGATCTAGTGATCTTCCAGATATTTCTCCCCATATAGATCTAGTGATCTTCCAGATATTTCTCCCCATATAGATCTAGTGATCTTCCAGATATTTCTCCCCATATAGATCTAGTGATCTTCCAGATATTTATCCCCATATAGATCTAGTGATCTTCCAGATATTTCTCCCATACAGATCTAGTGATCTTCCAGATATTTCTCCCCATATAGATCTAGTGATCTTCCAGATATTTCTCCCCATATAGATCTAGTGATCTTCCAGATATTTCTCCCATACAGATCTAGTGATCTTCCAGATATTTCTCCCCATATAGATCTAGTGATCTTCCAGATATTTCTCCCCATATAGATCTAGTGATCTTCCAGATATTTCTCCCATATAGATCTAGTGATCTTCCAGATATTTCTCCCATATAGATCTAGTGATCTTCCAGATATTTCTCCCCATATAGATCTAGTGATCTTCCAGATATTTCTCCCCATATAGATCTAGTGATCTTCCAGATATTTATCCCCATATAGATCTAGTGATCTTCCAGATATTTCTCCCATACAGATCTAGTGATCTTCCAGATATTTCTCCCCATATAGATCTAGTGATCTTCCAGATATTTCTCCCCATATAGATCTAGTGATCTTCCAGATATTTCTCCCATACAGATCTAGTGATCTTCCAGATATTTCTCCCCATATAGATCTAGTGATCTTCCAGATATTTCTCCCCATATAGATCTAGTGATCTTCCAGATATTTCTCCCCATATAGATCTAGTGATCTTCCACATATTTCTCCCCATATAGATCTAGTGATCTTCCAGATACTTCATTCAAAGATTACAAATCTTGGGAGTCATCCTTAGGTGTATATCTCACAGTTTAAATCTTGATTTGTTATTTCTCGTCCATAAATTTGATACGCTATTAAAGTTTTCCACTAAATGTGCATTCGGAATATTGTATATATTGAAATAAATGGATTAAAATCTAACGGTAGCGGGGTGAGGTTTGAATACAATTATTGCAAGGGTTTCTTATATTGTATAATTAGCGTTTTAATGTAGCTATCTTGTTTGTCCATAAATGTCATGTATTGACTCCAATGCTGTTGGAGTTTGGACTGAGTCACGTTTTGACTTGGCCCCCTTTACAAGCTAGAACAATTTGAAGTATGATGACCAGTCGATCCTTTCATTTAATAACTTTTTCTCAAAACAAAAAGGGGGAAAAAGTGCACCAGTTTCGTCTACACTCCATGTGATCAGCTTCACATCAACTAATGGTAGTCGACGAGCAGACGACAGGGTCAACTTTTTGAAATACATGTGTCCCCCCACCCCTTACACATATTTTTTTTTAGACTTCGACCTACCCGCACAATGTGCACTTCCTAAATGTGCACTTGCTAAATGTACACTTCCTAAATGTGCACTTCTTAATGACTGGCGGTCAAAACTAGAAGCAGACGACATGCTAGAGATGATCAATAGATCAAGTATCTTTCAAAACCACGGAGTCTTAAGTGTGTATGTGTTTGTGTGCGTTTGTGTGCGTGGTTATGTTTGTTATGTGTGCAAAGTTTATTGGTGTTTTTGAGTGTGTGTGTATGTTGGGTGATGTAACTTTGAGAAAGATTGACAGTATGTGAGTGTATACATGAGAGAAAAGGTCTGATGCAAGAGATATTGAAGACAGAAACACGTCTGAATATTGAATGCTGAGACCCAGTAGACTTAAAGTGAGTCCAGAGATATTTAAATCTACATCTAATTTAAGATACGTATTATACATCACTACACAGAAAATTAATGGCCAGTAAATATTTGTCACTAAAAATGAGATAACATGATGAGATTACGACATAATGAGATTACGACATAATGAGATTGCATTAATTAGATTTTGTTTAACCAGAATTTTGAACTTTATTTCGATTTCCTCATCAAGTTAGTTAATACACTTACAAGGGTGAGCCGGTCTGGCTCTTTGGGGCTTCCTCACAACACCGACCCTGCTGAACAAGTTTTATGTTGGTGTCAGAAGTGCATCAACTATTTTGACAAGCATAAACAAATGGATGAGTTGATTCTCTAAACTTGAGATCTCTCGGGTGTGCACGCAATTTAAAGCAGTCGATAATGAGCAAATATAAATTTTTTTTTTTACTGAAACCTTGAAAAGGAGGGTGAGGGTAAAAACGAACCACCTGTCACCCTCCCATCCGTCTCGAGACACTGTCTCCTATTGAGTGATAAACAAGACACATTGTCAGACTTGTCTACAAGATATTGGGGGGCCGCGTCCACACCCTTAATTTTGTAATGCAAAGTATCGCCCAGGGGGGCGCGAAGCGAGTGAGTCGATAAGTAATTACGTTCAATTAATTAGACTCTAATAAGTTGGAGCCTCTTAGAAAAAATTGTTAGTTAACATAAGTCAGCCTAGTAGGTCTATCTAAATCTATTAGGACACATGCTTACTAGTTGACTTGCTGCAGAGAACTTAGAATCTATTTGGCTAAAATATAATTTAAAGTTGAGAAAAGAGATAAATGAATGAATTTAAAAAAATGTAAAACTTGACAACTTTGAGTTTCAGTTGGAGGACAAAAGAATCACTGTCTAGCTATCTATTCACATAGACCTGAATCACTGTCAATCTAACGGACTTTAAAATTTCAACTGAATATGAACTAAATCAGCCAAAAAAAGTAACTTGGCAATCAGGTAAAAAGATGCACTCACGTTTGGGAATCTCTTGATGAAGTTTTCTCTTTCAGAGACGTTTCCTGATACAGCAGCTTTAGACTTTAAGTAAAAATTAAAAACTTGATGACTTAACTGACATTGTCTGGTGCTATTTCTTTTGGACTTGTGGTACAAGAACCCATTCTTACTTTTCGGAACATGCCTTATTGGATCTATTTTAGCTATTTTATAGCACATTTGGATCTATTTTAGCGATTTTATAGTACATTTGGATTTATTTGAGTTATTTTATAGTTTCTCTAGTCTAAAGTGTCTTGTAATAGCATGTTATATGTATAGGTTAAACTTCTTGTAGAATTGTTTCATTCCACTTCTATGTGTAACAGCTGCAAAGATCATGATATCCTCATATCCTTTGAACTCGAGGATGACTGTTAAGTCCAATACTCGTTTTAAAAAGCCAGCCGCATACGTTGCATGGGTGGGTTAGGTCAGTTGCAGATAGGCCTGCTTCTTCTCTCAGCTTTTTGTTGGTTCGGCGCTCTATCACGCTGGCCACTCTTCTTGATTCACATCTCCTGACTCCGAGACTCACAGCTTCACGCCATGAGGAGCGATCGAGAGCTAGTGCTTTCCAGCCGTGAATGCCAATATAACACTCCTTAAAAGAGCTCATGGTAGTCCTATCATCTAGATATTTTTTGTTTTATTCCATGTATTAGATTGAACCATGTTTACAAATGTGTAGTCAACATGTCGGGTGCATTGACCACATATCTTAATCTTTAATATCTATGACGTCTGCTAACTGTGCATTTTTTTTCTGCCTTTCCCCCCCCCTTCCTCAGAACGCTTCCTTCTCAGACGTAATTTAGCAGACCATTGATTAGTAACCATAGTTACTAGTGCCTAATTTTAGAATAACTAAGAGAGAGAGAGAGAATTATGATTTAGAAAAAGAAAACACTGTTTTGATTAGTACTGCGCCGTTATTAGTTTAAAAGTATCGATCCTGTGTTTTGAAAGAAATAATCGAGTCACAACTGGACAGAAAGTTTGGTCTATTGTTTAGGGTAAGCAGTCTTGTACCTCTATTAAACTCAAATATTAAAAACAAGCAGACTGTGGCAGCTATATAGACCGACTTAATCATGTCAACTTCTACATTTTTGCAATCAGAGTTATATGAACAAACCGGCGAGGACTAATTATAGTAACAAGCAAAATATTAAAAAATACTTTTAAAAAAAGCTTCTCTAATAGAAAGAACGCCACATTTACAACATTCTCTCTCTCTCTCTCTCTCTCTCTCTCTCTCTCTTAATAATGTATTTTTCCCTCATTCGATATCAAACAAAATAATTAATTACCAATAATTAATTGTCTAATTGTTTTTTTTTTCAATTGATTCCTGTTTTGTTAGTTACAACAAATAATTGTTTGAAATTTCAACTTGATCAGAGAATGGGTGTGGGAGAAATAACGTGTTCAATTATCTAAGGAGACGAAACTCTACATAGTTAGCCGTATCTGTAAATACTGAAAGATTGATTTCCCTTGTTGGTGTCAAACAAATAATTACTTACCAGTAATTAATTGACTAATTAATAAACAAGGAGACGAAACTCTACATAGCCGTATCTGTGAATACTAAAAGATTAATTTCCCTTGTTGGTGTCAAACAAATAATTACTTACCAGTAATTAATTGACTAATTGTTGTTTTGTTTATTGATTCATGTCATGTCTAAGCCAATGAATAATTGTACAAAGTTTCAACTTGATCCGTGAATGGATGTGAAAGAAATGACGAGTTCAAACTTTTGACCAGACAGACAGAGTGAGTTGATACAAGCTTTGTAAAAAGACTAAATAAGCGACACGACACATCACACTCAATGACCTCAGCCGAAACTAGAACATGCGGAGATACTGAAACAAAAACTAAAAGTGAAGTCTGCCTACGTAAGCCAACAAGATCCTAACTTGAGATCCTTAGTCAGCAAGTCAAAGTACCAAGTAAGCTAGACAACAAAAGGTCTTGGATAAAAAAAGTTGGATTCAGGGCCAGAGGTAGGGCAATTTAGACTGGGTAGCCGCCCTTCATACTGCAAAAGGGCCTCCATAAAGTAAAAACAAAAAGGTCCACAGTTTACAAAAAATATGCAAACCTAACATAACAAAAGGAAATTTATATAAAATCTACTAGAAGTCTTGTACATTCCTATACCAAAATTCAATCATCAAATTATTGTATAACTTATCCTTTGAATGGAAGGAGCCACATGTCGCTAATGGATGACAGTTAACTTTCTGTAATGAACGTGACACTACCAAAGTCTCAAGATTCTAGTCTAAACGCACGTGCGTCAATCTTACTTCTTAGCATTTCTAGATCTATAGGCATTCGACAAACTTTTCAATCTTTAGTTAATTTTATCTTTACATTTAAAAAAAAAAAAAGAAGATAATTACGTCCTACACATTTCATGTGTCAATCTAGTTAATGTAGCGATCCTCCAGCATTAGAATGGATTGTTATCAACTCTAAAGCATTAGATATAGCCTTTTATTATTTAACTTACTCATAATTTTAAAACTGTTATAAGTTACAATAGATTAAATGTTCTAAAGATTATTAATGTAGACTTTTGCTGGTTAATCTCAATTTATAAAAGTCCATCCAATCTTTTGACACCTATTCATCTTTAATATCGGTTGGTTTAACTCTTTCTCTCATAACCAACGTTGATTCCACCAGAATGTGGTAAATAATTACGGAAAGAAAGAGTTAAGAAAGAATGCCTTAAATCTAACGTTGTAAAATGATTGAATTTATACCGACATCGATGAATCTCTCTCTGCCCCTACTTTATAAGCAGGTAACAAGAAACGGTTTCAAAAGAGACACCAAGAAATCTATTGAGCCACTTTTATAGCTAGATCTAAAATCTATGATACCTTACAATCTACAGGGCTGATGATGTTAGGGTCATTTGTTTCTTTGGGCCAGCGGTTAGCGAGCAATGTGCCATGTGGCCAGCACAACGATCAATCGCCTTATACTTTTCCCCAACTTATGTCAGTAACCATCAAACTTGGGTGAACTCAGGTGTACCAAAAAAAACCCCGAAATTAAAAATCCCAGTCTTCATCTAGATCTGAACCCAGGACCCCAGCCACAGCCCCACCATTAAAAACATAGTGCTTCTTTATATAATCTCTGAATGCCATTGGGTCAACCTTCACAAGATATACAAAGAAGGCGGGATAGCTGCAGGTCGGCCACTCTTAGGCTACACTGATGCATTGAAGCGCAGACATGTTTGATGAAGGAAGTACGTAGATCTAATAGGTCCACTAGAAATGCAAGCAGGAGCGCTCCTTGATAGCAGATACCAGAAGTAGGAAGTAGGCTGAAAACGCTGCAACGACTTGTGATTACAAATGCCTTAACTTAAACCTTGGATGTGTATCAAGGATTGGCCTCTTTAGTCGCAGAAGAATTGGCCAAAGGAAAAATATCAACTATATATATATGTAATTCTCTTCGTGGCCAAACAATGCGGGACACAAAGATGAAAAAGTCATGGAAAGATAACTCTTTTATTTCCGCAAGTCGGACTAGAGTTATCCCACGTAACTTTCGCGGCGACAGAGAGTGAGGCTCTGAAAAAAAAAAGAGAAGTGGGGCGTAAGCTACGCCGCGGGTCGGCTCGTAATAATATGTTACCCTTATTTCGTGCACCGCGTTCAACTTATGCATGTATATTTGTTTAGAGAATCGTCATTTTTCTCAACATTTCCCTGTAACTGTTTGAATCCAACAAATACAAAAAACAACAGCAACAACAACAAAAAACGTAATGAGACCAAATGAGCAAAATGTTCTTTCAGACGTTTACAAAGTACCGTGTGCCCCCCACCCCTCGCTTTTACAACCTAATGTTTGCAATTACTGACCTTCGACCCTTTCAGCCCTCCCCCCTTTCATATCACCACCTCCCTTCCCACCTGACAACAGTTCCTGCGCCCCAGACGAAGAAGTTTGACTATGCTTCAACCTCTCCATGTCAATTTGCTCACGGGACGTTGAGTCAATTTGTTCTAGTTACTCACTTGTCGATAGTCGCTTCCGATCAGCGGGCCTCACCCATAGGTTCTTACTGGCCCGATGTCGATACGGCCATGAAGGGTCACGGCTCTGTTACTTTCTTTTTTTTTTCTTCCCTCTTCTTGTTTCTTTCACTCCATGATTTTGTTTTGTTCTGTTCGCTTTATCCTCAAGGATTGATCTTTTCAATGCCGAGACCCCCATCACGTGATCACAGTCCAAAAGTAATCGAACAAAATGCTGCCCCTTTTTTTTTTTTTGTGCAGACGAGAGTCTGTTGAATAGGGGAGGAGGGTCAGAGGAGACACGGGAATGTGTGTGTGTGTGTGAAGGGGAAGGTCACAGAGGACGCGGCGATTCAACGCGTTATTGAACACTGCAATGAACGGAAACAAATGCTCTCACCACTTGCACGTGGTGTTTGTCAATGAACTCTTTGGCCCAAATTGTCGCGAGTCTCAGAAAGACAAATGCAGTCTATGGCATCGGAGGATGTTTGGTGACTGCCAAAAATAAAGACCAACTATTTCAAAAAAAATTTTTGACAGCCACCTAACCAATCCTAAGGTACTAACCATCAATTACAGGACCGTAGAGGTAGCAACCCCCCCCCCCCCCAACAAAACACCTCTATCAGGCCTCAGACTTTTCAATAGATGGTTTATTATTAGATTTGTGTACAAGTGAATTTGAGTAGGTTTAGGACCCAATCTGTTTGGACAATTTCGCTTGAGAGAGCATAGTGTTTCCGCAGGGCATAAATAAAGGTTTCAAATCGGAAGCGCCAACGCAAAAAAAAAAAGATGGTGTATGTTTGAAGGAATAAAAGCGCGTAATTTGTATAGAGCATAAAGTATTGTTGACCTTCACTTCTGCTGAAGCTTTGTTAGAAGTGGGTGTTTTGTTAGAATGGTGGGTGTTTTGTTAGAATGGTGGGTGTTTTGCTACAATGGTGAGTGTTTTATTAGAATGGTGGGTGTTTTATTAGAATGGTGAGTGTTTTGTTAGAATGGTAGTTGTTTTGTTAGAATGGTGGGTGTTTTATTAGAATGGTGAGTGTTTTGCTAGAATGGTGAGTGTTTTGTTAGAATGGTGAGTGTTTTGTTAGAATGGTGGGTGTTTTGTTAGAATGGTAGTTGTTTTATTAGAATGGTGGGTGTTTTATTAGAATGGTGAGTGTTTTGCTAGAATGGTGAGTGTTTTGTTAGAATGGTGGGTGTTTTGTTAGAATGGTGGGTGTTTTGCTAGAATGCTGGGTGTTTTATTAGAATGGTGAGTGTTTTGTTAGAATGGTAGTTGTTTTGTTAGAATGGTGGGTGTTTTGTTCGAATGGTCGGTGTTTTGCTAGAATGGTGAGTGTTTTGCTAGAATGGTGGGTGTTTTGTTAGAATGGTCGGTGTTATGCTAGATGGTTGGTGTTTATGTACTGCGGTGTGTTTTGTTCTTTGTTGATGCTGTGTTCTGTAATATGGCTACGCATTTCGATCAAGTTCAACAGAGATAGCCCGAGGATGAACGGATTGGGAAACTGTAAATGGGGAAACCAGATGATGCAGGAACTCAAGGGCAAGCACTGTTAAAAAAAAACTATACAAAGATTTTTACCGAAAAATTGCCACTTCAGTGTTTCATAATCTGCTCCACATGGTATTACAACAGAACTAGCTTCCTTTGTTATCAGTCTCATTCAACTCCTTCTGTCAACTCACGTCTAAAGTACTTGGCTCTTCTAAATGCATGGTAAGGATTAACTACAGACATAAAGAGACAGGATAAGTGACGAGTGAATCACGGCTTCGTGCTTTTATACAAATTCACACATTTTCTCTTAGATCTACACATTTACTCAATACTTCACAAATTCACTAAATTCAATACGTAAATTCACACTTTCACAGAAAACATTCACAACTTCACTTAAATAATAATTATTATCATTATAGCTTTTTATGTAGCACTACTTTCATGCTTACAGCATGCTCAGAGCTCTATGGTCCAATCTCATTTGTGGATCAGTGGGGGGAGGGTGTATCTAGGAGAAGGTTCCGTGCTGCCTTAGGGCGCTCTGTAAACACTACTTTGCTCGAGTCGTGTGTCGAACCTCGATCCCCCTTCATAGGTAGGCAAGCCAAGTTCAAGTAAAAGTGTACATTTTTACTTTAAAATTATACCAGCTAATCACAAAGTCCTTTAATACACATATTCACATTTCACGTATTGACTGTCTCACTGACAAAATACTTTTCCAGCAATCTCTCAACTTTTACAACGCCATACCTCCAGCTCTTACATCCACTCCTCAGCCACACATAGAGCCCCACCTCAGCCACACATAGAGCCCCACCTCAGCCACATAGAGCCCCACCTCAGCCACATAGAGCCCCACCTCAGCCAAACATAGAGCCCCACCTCAGCCACATAGAGCCCCACCTCAGCCACACATAGAGCCCCACCTCAGCCACATAGAGCCCCACCTCAGCCAAACATAGAGCCCCACCTCAGCCACACATAGAGCCCCACCTCAGCCACATAGAGCCCCACCTCAGCCACACATAGAGCCCCACCTCAGCCACACATAGAGCCCCACCTCAGCCACACATAGAGCCCCACCTCAGCCACATAGAGCCCCACCTCAGCCACACATAGAGCCCCACCTCAGCCACATAGAGCCCCACCTCAGCCACACATAGAGCCCCACCTCAGCCACATAGAGCCCCACCTCAGCCACACATAGAGCCCCACCTCAGCCACACATAGAGCCCCACCTCAGCCACATATAGAACCCCATCTCAGCCACACATAGAGCCCCACCTCATCCACATAGAGCCCCACCTTAGCCACGTAGAGCCCCACCTTAGCCACACATAGCCCCACCTCAGCCACACATAGAGCCACACCTCAGCCACATAGAGCCCCACCTCAGCCACACATAGAGCCACGTTTAATAAGCGATTCCAACTGAAAGGAATGCCCGGTACGCCCTGTTTGTCTAACAGCCCCCCTTTACCATCTCACCGCTAGCTATTAAACATATTTATCACACTGACATGTTTGCCACATCTCTGTTTCACTGGAGCGAAACATTCTTTCTCTTCTTTCTTCCTTTCTCTGACATTCTCTTCCTTTTTTTCTTCTGATTGTCGTCATTTAGCGAACCTTGGCTACGAGTTCACAGATCTCTTATAATGATTGTAATTAAAAGAAATTTCTATAAATCAAATAAGAACATAAAACTAAAATGTTTTTTAACCTTGGTTAGGCCAATAATAGAATATCCATCTTCTGTTTGGGACCCCTCAACTCAAGAAAACATTAAGAAACTGGAACAGACACAAAATAGAGCAGTGAGAGTCATAACAAAGGAATATTCACATTTGACTAGAGTAACACCTTTAGTAAAATCACTAAATTTAGAAAGCCTTCAGGACAGAAGACTCAAAAGTAAAGTAGCAATTATACATAGAACACTGAACCATAATCTCCGTATACAAAACCCAAATCTAATAAAATACTCAGAAAGACACAAAGATAAAGGCACATTTCTCGTCCCATATGCTAGGACAAATTTGTACAAATGCTCCTTCTTCCCTAGTGCTATTAGAGAATGGAATGGGTTTCCTAAGCTAGCCAGGAAAACCAGTAACTTAGCAGAATGTAAGTCATTGGTCAATATGCATGACTAAATGCATGACGCGTCGGACGTAATCATCTTCTTTCTAACGTCTGTATAATATAAGATAAGTTATATCAGCGTAGACCTATCCTTGAAACCTTGATGCCATGTAGACACTGTTTTATGTTGTTTTCGTTGATTTTTAATGATTGTAGTTGATTGTAACTGTATGTTGTCGTTGATTGTAAATGATCGTATTTGATTGTAACTGCATGTTGTCGTTGATTGTTAATGATTGTAGCTGATTGTAACTGCATGTTGTTGATTGTTATTGATTGTAGTTGATTGTAACTGCATTTTGTCGTTGATTGTTAATGATTGTAGCTGATTATAACTGCTTGTTGTGTTGAATGTTAAGATTTTTGTTGATGGAATTCTGTCATGTCACCAGAAGCTAAAACCAACAGGATTTATATCGATGATGCGGTACGTGACGATTTGGCGCGGCCGTTTTGGCCCCGTCGTTTTGGCGCGAGACGTTTTGGCACGAGATATAATTTGACGATAATTTAATAAGCACGTAGCGTTTATAACATATTCATAGCGTATTTATTTCACTCTACCATAATATTGTTATAGCGTAATACTTTCATATAACAAAAACCATGATAACATCTAAAGCTTTATTACGCTGAATGACGACAATAACTCCACACATAGTAAAGTGGTCCGTACAAACTCATCATGAATCCACCAATGTAAACATACACTAGGGGCGACAATAGATAGAAACAAATTCACGACACTAAGATACTTGGAAAAGATATATTTTGAGAAATCGGGTAGGGGTGATTTGGGTGACACATCTCGCATTGACGAATGAACAAATGAAGACAAGACCAGCACCGAGCACTGGTCGTTGGTGTCATGCGTCTGGCGATCATCTCCTTGGGACTGGTCATTACCTGTGACACCTATTACGCCCCCTCTCATGTGGGCACATTTCACTCCTTGTATATACTCTTTCCACCACCCCTCCCCTCTCTCACGCGTAAGACGATAATCTGTTTCTAGCACTCCACTTGACATCTCTAGGTGCAAATTTATAATCCTTAATCTTTAATTCCGAGAGCGGCCCAAAGTCTACCCCTCTCTTTCAATCTCTTCGCCCCTACGTCTTTATAAGCTCGCGTAGTTTGGAACATTCACTAATTATTTTTTTCCAGCACGCTGACAGAATAGACGAACTTTCGCCATTTCATTCTATTACATTTTTAACTCAAAACCTGGTGGCAGTCTATATAAACAATGGGAAAAGTCCAGTCGAGGAGAGGCAACATTTCGCATGAAGGATATCTCTATGTTTGTGATAAGTTTAGTGCAGACCACTCTAAGTATGAAGTATGGATGGCGGCCTGGTGTTGTGTAATATTAGAGATTTAACAATAATTACATGACAAACTTTAATAACAAAAATAGCGGACAAAAATTTTTCTTCTTCTGTACGTGAAAACTGTGTCTTAACACAAACACTCATGCAAAACATCAATATACATATTTTTTTTTTTTACAATGAACGCGAATAATGTATTTCGCGTCAAAACGTCCCTTGCGCCAAAAAAGCGGCGCCAAAACGACCTTCGCGCCAAAACGGCGGCCCCAAAACGTCTTGCTTTGCGATGATGAAATGGGGATTGTGTTTTTTTTTTTCCTTTTAAAAGAAGGTAATTTTTTTTGTCTATTGTTGTTTTATGAAAAAACGACCTTTAGTGCTCAGGGTAAGTAGTTTCAGTGTAGATGCTGATTGTAATACAAGTATAGATGTAGGTGCGTTATCTTGTACAACAAATGAATTATTGACGCCTTACATTCGGGAATTTCCGAAAAAGCGACAATCCATTCAAGAACGCGATAGTCCTTTCAATATCTTGGATCTAGACCCAGTTTTCGTCATTATCAACTATTGAATCAATAAATCAATATCCTGATACATTTCCTGAACATGATGTGGTGGCCAAGTGTAAAGCGCTTAACTTTCAAGTTGAGGGATCTCGAGTTCAGATCCCTATGAAGACCGCGATTTGAAAATTGGGACTCCTCCACCCAATCTGAAATACGTTCGTCGTTGTGCTGGCCATTGGCCACATCTTTGTCAACTGTCGACCAAAGAAACAGATGAGCCTGACATCCTCTGCTCTTATAGATTTAAAGGCCTAATCTCCGTCTCGACAGGACACAAGTTCTCGACCTTTATGGTGACATGTATGACGCTACAAAAGACGGCAGGGTTTCTGTCCATGGCTTAGCAAGAGAGGGTATTAAACTCTCAAGTGCTCCTTCAAATGGAGTTTGATAATGATGAAATTGGTAGGGTCGGTTACTACTATTTAGATACACATCTACGTTGGACAATGGTAATGGAACAAATGCGCCTTAGAAAAAAAAAAGAGGAAGGGGGGGGGGAAGAAGAGACAGAAAGAACAAGAGAGAGAAGGAGAGAGAGAAAGAGTCAGAGATGGGGAGAGAGAGAGAGAGAGAGAGAAACAATATACGTTATAATGGTTTGTATTTTTTTTTTATTTTTGTATTTTCCCTCTACATTTTCAACTACATTATAATATGCATTCGATATTCAAGATCTGGTTATAAGCAATAAAGTGCG
This sequence comes from Biomphalaria sudanica, assembly GCA_036873155.1. NCBI lineage: Eukaryota > Metazoa > Mollusca > Gastropoda > Planorbidae > Biomphalaria > Biomphalaria sudanica. The sequence continues at coordinate 114,408 of JAZGLO010005667.1, read as the reverse complement.
GTAACATTGAAAAAGAAGAGAAGTGATGTGCAGAAATGACGAGGTGATCTAAGGAAACTGAATAAAAACGCAAGTAAAGAGGGAAGATTAGGAGTAATTTTGAAACATAACTATGTCAGGACGCCATTTTTAAAGAATACTGTTGTGTCTCACAATTGCAAACACTGTTTTAAAAAAAGAAAGGTCATATGAAGTGTGATTGTAACTATTAGTTAGGATCACTATTGTAATTAAATTTGTAATAGATCTAGACCATTGATGTCCAACTTATTTTTTCTGCGGCCATTTTAATTTCCAGAACTGGTGTCGCCGGCCATATCACCGACAAGGTACAAAACATGAAATTAAATTGACCTCAAACTATTTCATTAGAAACCCATGGATACTTATATAAATTAATGGGATATTTGAGTTTTATCCAATTTTTTTTACACATCTGAAAGTGGCCTCATTTCTTTTTTTAAAATGTGAGTAGGATTGTAGCTAGCTTTACCACCATTTTATTTTTGTGTCTCTTTTTGGTAAATATTCCCATCATTCGTCCAAACTCTAGGCGAAGTTTAACAATCTTTTAGTCGTGGCTCAAATCAAGAATGCTGCCATACTTTGTTTGATGATGCCGTGTATATGTTGTTGTTTATATGTTGTTGTTTATATGTTGTTGTTTATATGTTGTTGTTTATATGTTGTTTTTTATATGTTGTTTTTTATATGTTGTTTTTTCAAAATAGTCACACTTACTTACTAGAACAAATATGTTAACTTATTATCATGTTACAGACAAAACAAAGATCTGTTCACTTTTCCTAATAGATTCTACATTTAGAGTCCCAGTTCATAAAGACACAAAGGCCATGGTACCGATCCATCAAAGACAAGGTTACAAAGACAGTTTGTGTGGAAACACAAACTCAAAATCGGCCCCCGAAGTGGTCCACCCAGGCAGGCTTCAATATTTTCAGAAAGAACATCCAAATGAAATTATATCAAATTATATATGAAATTATATCAAAGACGAATGAGAGATAAGAATGGAGAAAGAAGGTGGACAGATGTTGTGTAGTGCCCCAAGGTCCAGCAGATCAAAGGATAGGTGCAAATGAATGCAAAGTTAGATGTGAACCTGGCCTAACTAGTTCCCCTTTCAGACCTTGTGGTCGCCCAAAGTTGAAAATCCCAGTCTTCACCAGGATTCGAACCCGGGACACACAGTTCGGAAGCCAAGGCGCGTTACCGCTCAGTTATCTACCGCGCCTCTCCTGGCCTAACTGAAGTTTTATAATTGATGTAATTGTTTTGAAAAGGCTTTCTCTTAAACGAGTGTTCCAAAAAATAAAAGAAGATTACGCATATTAAGAGATGTTCACGAAAATGAAGTTTAGAAGATTAGTATTCGTTTTAATTTAGGTCTAACTTATAATGCATACTAATTAGTTTTTTCTCTTCAAAAAAACTGCTTGCATAACTGATTTTAAAAATTAGATTTTTCGCTTTCAGAAAAAAAAAAGTTGCCGTTGCATCAGAACTTTGAATGGTCTAAAATATTGTGATGTCGGATTTTCAATATCTTTTCTATTTTACGAGATCTAAACGGGACGGACGGACAGACGGACAGACATTTCGCACAAAACTAATAGCGTCTTTTCCCCTTTCGGGGGCCGCTAAAAAAAGTGAAGTTACTAACGTAGATGAACATTAATTTTTTAATTTTTTTTCTTGAAAGGGGTCGCGGCCGGATGTGGCTTGCGGGCCGTATTTTTTGGGTATCACTTATCTAGACTAACAACAATAAATTTCAATAATAACATTAATAAATGTGTGCGACTTTTTTATTACTATTTTTGTTGAGCGTTATTTCTAAATACGCTATGATCCTATCACTTATCTGGACCAGTTGGAAAAATGGAAAGGGGGGGGGGGAGGTAAGAAAGAAAAGGAGATCTGGGTATATTTTACCGTTATTGGTTTTAAACGCATTTACAAAAAAAAAAAGAAAAAGGGGGGGGGTGAAGGGGAACGACCAGTATTCCAACTGATGGCCCCGCCTCCTCGGGTCGACATGCGAACCACTCTGATAGTGAATAGAGAAGATTGTATTGTTTGTTTCATTTAGGGTGGCGACATATAAAAAGGAGTACTAATTCAGCGTATACCACCAACTTCAGTCAAGTAAAATGTCTTTCCCTTGTTCGATATACCAAACTAAATAATAATTAACAATAGTTAATTAACTAATTGGTTTTTTTTTTTTATTACTGATCGTTGTGCTTTTTGGTAAAATAAATAATTGTGCAAAATTTCAGCTTGTTCCGAGATTGGGTGTCAGAGAAATAACGCGTACAAACTTTTGGCCAGACAGACACACAGACAGAGTGAGTTGATATAAGCTTGGCTATAAGAAAAAAAAAGTGAGCAAAAAATTTTCGTAAACCTTTTTAAATACATCATCAATACAGGATATATTCTGTACACCGGATACACACAAATGCTTCCTATTTATATGTATTTGCCATTAATGAAGACCTTAACATTGTCAAACCTACACATTTGCGAAACTTTCTTTTCTCATCCATACAATAGGAACCAGACTCTCTCTCTCTCTCTCATTATATTTGTAATATTTTCTTTGTTCTAGAAACTTGATTCTTTAGTCTACCATGATGCTGTACTCTTCTGGTTATAACAATTTGCATCATTTTGATATTTTACTAAATTGATAACAATTTGAGATACATTTCGGTTTAAAATAGCAATCCTCGAGCTCGCCCAGGCAGTGAAACCCGCCCCCTGCATGCATCCTTGAGAGGTCGATACCGTCTTGAGTGAATTCATTCAAGCGTAACTAGTTCATATCTCTTACCGAAATGCCACACTTAAGTTTATCTGTCTGTAAAATTGTCTGTACCTGCGAATGTCAATGTCTGCATGAAAAAAAAAATACTACACTACTGTCGATCACTGATGCAGTCGATTTTTCTTACAGGTGGTAGAGTGGTTCTGTTCATTACATATTGTTTTAATTCAAGAGCATTTTTTTTGTGCCTGTCACTAAAAATCTCCTGTAGAGGTTTTCTAGTGTGTAGTTACATTACACAGATAATATAGAAACCAAAACGTGGCACAGAAACTGATGACGTAAGAGTTCAAGGAAATGACGTCACAGCTGGGATGTCAACAAGTAAAAGTGATTTTGGAGCTAGATATTGTTATAAATTTAAGGACAGGTCTTTATTTACAGGCCATCACTAACATAACTCATACCAGTCCGTCTAAAACACAATTGATACTTAATCTCCTAGATTTAGGCTGGACTCCGTTGTCTCTCTCTAATGTCAACCTTCCTTTAAGTCTAGTCTCTAACAGGGCACCAGCAAGAGCGCATCTCCTGCACCAACTTGAACGACGGTGTGCAATGCAGGTTTATAACAATACGAACAGAGCGCATTTTGCAGTGATAGGGGATAAACCTTATTGGTTGTAACAAGAAGCCATATCGTACATTCTAGTCATGTTTATGAAACAAGTAGACTGTCTAACCCGCTACTTTAATCATTACAAACAGTTCACTATATTTCTCCCCCTATTTCTTTCCCAAGTCCCAATAAATAATTTTGAAATAAGACGCCTGAGTGCCTAGGACATTACATTGTAGTCAAACGAGAATTTCCATTTGATTGGACGAATAAAATTATCTTATCTTATCTTATACTACCAAGGCATTCGCGAAATATTATTCTCATCAAACACCATGGAAAAAAAAACGCATCCTTCATGTTTAGTATATTATTTTAATTGTAAAGTTTGCTGCGTTTCATCGATTCATCTTTGGCTTTTTTTTTCATCTTTCTTGTTATTTTCTATTATTCTTTCTATTCTTCATCTTTTATCTTATGAACTTCTAAAAATTGACAGAACATCGCTATGAATTCTAAGAGACTTTACCTTTTTTTTTTAGTAGCTCTTTGCAAACACAATATAGAACCCTTAACGGTATTGTGATCATTGTACCTTTACATTAAATGGTCAAGGATATATATATCAAGTTATTTGTATGAAAAAAAACAACAATTTGTTGTCTTACTTTATTAGGCGCCATGGGAAGTAGACAGACGGCTGTCCAGTGCCAGTAGTGCTTTTGGACACCTCCTAGCAACATAGCCAGAGTTTGGCGAAATAAATAGCTCCATCTGCCTAAAAAAAAAAACAATGTCTACCAAGCAGGAGTTCTCACAACCCTTCTATAAGTATCTAAGACCTAATGAGTGCTTACAGGAAGCGACTAACACTGTTTGAACGCTTTCACCAAAGATGTTTGAGCTCCATCATAGAAATTGGTGGCAAAGCCGCACTACAGCGATTATCTTGCGAATGCCAGTATGGACAGTATAGAGTGACTGTTTATAGTTCGACAATTTTTCAGGGAAGGTATGCAGTGGGGGGGGGGGGGACGAACGTATACCAAAAGCAGTCTTTTATGGTGAGCTGAAAGGTGGTCGGTATAAAAGAGGGGCCCCACAGCTGGAGATAACTTACAAAATCTGTAGGGATACCTATGGGACCAACAGGAAATCCATTGCCGAGGAAAGATGTAAACGGCGAATACAATATACAATATCTATCTATCTATCTATCTATCTATATATATCTATATATATATACACAATAAAATACACATATATATTGTATTATATAAATATATTCTTTTGATAGTCTTTGGTATTAATGTAGCTATTACTTTCACTTTGACTGAAATCGATCTAATAATTAATAACAAACTGACAAATTTACAAGTGATAGAATTAAAGACAAGATTGTTGAGTCCAAGTAGACAAAATCGAAAAAAATAAAACTTAAAGAAAGAAGAAAAGAGAGAAGGAGAGAGGAAAAGAGAGAAAGGAATAGGAAAAAGAGAAAAGGAAAGAGAGAGTTAGAGATAGAGAGAGAGAGAAGGAGAGATGGAAAGAAAATAAGAGAGAGAGAGAAAGAAGAGAGAAATATAGAAAGAGGAAAAGAAGTAAAGAGAGAGAGAGAGAGAGATAGAAGGAGAGATGGACAAAAAATAAGAGAGAGAGAGTAAGAGAGAGAGCCGAACAAAATAGAAAAAAAAAAGATAAATAGAGAGATCAAGGTAGAGTGTGGGGGCGGGGATGAAAGTGAAAGCGAGAGAGAAAGAGACAGAGGAATAGAAAGATATGAATGAAGGTGCTCAGGTGGGTGCTAGGTGTGAATCGGGTCAGATAATGATACTTAATCACTTCTGCTTGTTGCCAGAATGGTGAGAACGTCGGAAGGTGTTACACTGGTGAAGCCCCCGGGGCGCGGGGTGGAAGGAGAGGGCTGGTGGAACCAGGGAGTTGAATTAAAACAAGTCACAGTAAAATAAATTGAATGACACGTTGCATACAGTAACGGGTCGGGCCTTTCGGGGGGGGGGGGATTCACGGATGGAGGGAACAAGGGTAGGGGCGATACGGGTGAAGCTTAGGGTGAGATTATATGATTCAGATTCCTAACGAAACATAATTTCTGTGTTCGAGTCTTGATTCGAATCCCGAATGACTCAAAGAGTGGGGAGGGTGGAATGAGAGGAATAGGGAGAGGGCGCCAATTAGCTCAAAGACAATTATAGATAATTATACATTACCGAGTAGAATTCCAAGTTTATATCTGAGCATATAAAGAGAGAGAGAAAAAAAATGAGCACTAATGATGTACGAACAAGTTCCACGTTGGCAATAAAGATTTTTTTGGCAGCTAGGTTTGAAGTTGTTTGTTAAACACGGTATTGAATGAAGATAGTGTGCTGAGTTTATTGAAACTATCGAATACACTTGAAATGAGATGATAAAAATAAAATATTTTTTTAAAATGCTTTTTAAAAAACAAAGCTTACATTAAGCATAATTGTATCAATTAGTTAGGATCAGTCATGTCATTAAATTTGTAATAGATCTAAATTTGGACTAACAATAAAACGCATTTATACAATTGAAAAATAATTAAAAAAAAGACCTGAATTTTAACTCATGGCTCAAGCTTTCTCCGGTTCTCAAGCCAACACGATAACCACTGTTCTAGTGGAGAGCTTATGAACAGGAAAGATTGTATCTATTGTTTCTAAATCTCGTCATATGTCTCAGGTTGTGTTCACTAAGACTCAGACGACCACTTTTAATGGGAACTAATTCAGCTTATACCCTCACTTCAGTCATATACAATTTCTTCCCCTTGTTCGAGATACTAAACAAAATAATTAATTACCAATAGTTCATTAACTAATATAATTGGTTAATTTTTAAAAATTGATTCTCGTGTTGTCAGGTAAAAGAAATAACTGTGCAAAATGTCAGCTTGATTCATGATTGGGTGTGGGAGAAATAACGTGTACAAATTTTATACCAGTCAAACAGACAGACAGACAGACTGACAGAGTGATTTGATATAAGCTTTGTAATGAAATTTGGAGTAACGTAAAACCCTAGAACGACAGCTTGAGACATGAAATCGTGCTTGGTGGTTGATTTCATGTGTACTAATGGGAATTGAGGGACGATTATAAGAAGTTTGGGTGCACTAACTCCACAGCCTTCTTTAGGAAGTGGCGACTAACACTTGGTGAATCCGCTACGTAATTGTAAATGATTATAAAATACAACACTGGATATGGAACATCTCAAATCAATGAAACTGATAGATTATGCCTTAAAGGCTCATTCTGCTTCGAAAGAGTGGAAGCGCCTAAAACATTCCTCAACGCCACACTTTTCTGGGTCCAGGGTTTTCTCTGCGACATAACAACGCTCTTGACGGGGCGTCCGTAATTCAAAGAAATGCGAAAAACAAATGATTGATGTTTGATTCCAACGGCTTAGGAGGCCTTCTCAGGTTTTGATATTGCACCCATTGAAGTGTGGTATGTGCTCTGGACTGTCGTCTCGATGATATTGGGTTCGAATTATGCTACCTCCGTTCCCGCCGTCACACGTGAGATTTTTGGCTGTCGTTCGGGACGTTTCGGTCGTCACACCGGCAATTTTGGCAATCACAGGAGGTTCTGGCAATCACATGAGGTTTTAGGAAATCACAGGATGTTTTGGCAATCACAGGAGATTTTGGAAATCACAGGATGTTTTGACAATCACAGGAGAATTTGGCTGTTACACGGGTAGTTTGGGCCAGGATGTAATAAAATTGATTTCTGAAGGAACATCTGAAACATGTAGAATATTGTAGAACAAACTTTTTGCTATTTTAATATTACGAACTTTTCTTTTACATTTACAATGACTTGACAAAGTTTTTTTAAAATCGTATTTCACAGATGTTCTAGTGTTATTAGAGCATGGAATGGGTTGCCTGAGTCAGCCAGAAAAACGAGTGCCTTAGCAGAATTTAGGTCATTGGTTAATATGCATGACTAGATGCATGACGCGTAGGACGTTATCATCTTTTTTGAAAAAAAAAACGTCTGTATTATATAAGATGTTTATTACTCGTACAGCATCGACAAGACCAAAGTGATGTCCAAATTACGGTCCGAGGGCCATATCCGGCTCTTAATGTGGTTCTATCAAAGTGCATAATGAAACAACAGAGGCTCGATTCCGTTATACTAAAAATTTTTTTTCGAGATTTTTTTCAACCTATGATAATTTGTATAGGAAATAGAGATATGGCCCTTAGGCTGAAATGGTCGTTACTGATACAGCAGTTTTTAAGATGAGATTTTGAAGCTATCGTAGACGGAGAATGTTTACTCTTATATAAAAGCATCCCAAACTAAGCTGGGGTAAATACACTACTACCGCTGCTAGGAAACTTCCAATGTGACTATTGAACGGGAAGTTATTGCAATCTGATGCGTCCACAAGGTCGTTAACACAATAGGTGTGGATCAAGGTTTTCCCTTGAAGAATGTGGAATCGATCCCTCAACCTTGTAAAAATTACTACAAGATCGATCCCCCTTGGCAGGTAGGGTATATCAGTGTTGGAGTTTCTGGCTTTGAAGCACAGAGAAAAAAACGAAAAGCTAACAGTCTGGCTAAGAAAGTTTTATTGAGTTAAAGCTATAGGAGTCCAGGAGTCGTCGTTTCTGCGCATTCTCTCTTTCTGTTTCTGTCTCTCTCTGTGTCTCTTTCTCTCTGTCTCTCTTTTTCTTTTGTTTTATTCATTCTGCTATTTTGTAAATTCGTTTAACTAAATCAAAGTTTGTACTATTTCATAGTTCATAAGTTAGGTCAATGTCGTAACCTACAGGCGCTCTTTCTTTTCCAGTGCCATTAGAGTACAATACGGGTTGCCTTAATCAGCCGGATAAACCAATAACTTAGCAGCATTTAAGTCTCTGATTAACATGCATGACTAGATGATCATAAGGATACGCGTAAAATGTAACTTCCGTTTTGAAGGAACGTCTGTAATTGATAAGATAAGATAAGTATATACTATTTTTTTAAGGTAGCTCTATTTTTGTACTACCACAGATTTTTAGTGATACAGGCAAGCTCATTGGCTGCCCCTGGTGGACAGTGGTGTATTCATCAAGACACAAAATTCCTCATCTCATTTAATTAATCTTATTAGCCTATGTTTTTACATCAGGGCCGAACCTCCTTTCGACTACATACATAGAGACTTCAGACAGAATGTGTTGCGGGCCACATCGCAGCGAAAGGTCTCCAAGTGCAGTGGACCAAGTCTTTACGGCTCCTTTATGCACTGTGGGTCGGATTGCATCAAGACACGGGCCGAATGCGATCAGCGGGCCTTCGTTTGGGCATCACTTATTTACGTTACCCGACTTAAGCCGGCGAAAGGAATATATCATTTTAACATTTTACTTTAGAAAAAAAAAGTTTTAAAGAGGCAGGTCTTAATGTTCATCTTGAATATAGTGTAGCATATTGTCGTCTGAGATCCATAGGGAATGAGTCCCAAACCTTTGGTCTATGCACTGAAAAAGTCCTTCAGAACGTAGCAAAACAATCTGATCAAGACGTCCGAGGACGCCCTCGTCCTGACTGAATGTTTGATTCTATTTTACGGATACATTCATTTTTGAATCTCATTTATTAAGACATTTCGTCGTTTATCAAACAAAGAGGAAAGTCAATTGTTATATAGAACTCGGTTTGTCAAGGAGGAATTTCCCAAAAACTTTTGGACTAGTCAAATGAGTCAATGCTCCCGAGGCATCACCCAGTCATGGAGAAACTTTGAATGAGGTTTGTGATCTGTAACATTATGGGCTTGTCTGTAACATTATGGGTTTATCTGTAACATTATGGGCTTGTCCAGTGATGAGGTTTCGACATTTATGCAGACTCTTCGGTGTTTGTACTAAATGAGAAAGCAACGTGATTTTCAAGTATTATATATATTTGTAAGTATTAATGTATATTTATGTAATAATCAGGAGCGGAATGAGTATCAAAATAGGCCCGGGAATTGCTATATAAACCGGCCCACATATAGCATGTCTGCGTTATATCAATGTTTTCTAACTTAATCTCTCTCATGACTCGTTTTCGGTAACATTGTCAATGGAACCATCAAAAGATGGGGGAGGGAAGGAGCAAAACAAATGGGAGTGCCATCAAACTCCATGCGGACCAGCAAAATGATTAGGCCAAACACAACCTCCAGATATCAAACTAGTGTTGAAGTTCATGCCGCTAAAACTTCGCAAAAAGTACGGTGTAACGTTTTACTCATGCTGACATGTTATAGTCCTTTTTTTTAACATTATATTTTGCTGATTCAAAACAATTTAATCGAGCTTTTATTTAACGTACATTGTTTCCTATGCTTTAGAAAGATTTAAGAATTGCACTAACATCTTTTTGTTAATATTGTTTTCAAAAAGGTTTATTATTTGTGCATAAAATGTGTAACTTAAAAAAAACGGGACTTTTATGGTAGAAATGCTTAATAGAGATGGGAAAAGAACCGAACCGAACTAGAGCCTCACTTTCGAACTTGAAAACTGCTCGAACTGAACCGAATGGACAGCCTCAATAGGACCAACGAGCTGAATATTTCAGACAGCGACACTATGCGTGATTTAAAGGCAGCACTAAACTGAGCACTTCTGTACTATTTGGATTAAAACTATATTATTCATCCACTGTATCAGCTTTAAACACTTCATTGTGCCTTGTTATAAATATGTCTAAGTAGTGAATGCACAAGATGGAAGACAACGAAGGGATACGTAAAATGGTACAAATTTGTTAGGTTCTCTTCAACGCGTCAGGTGGTTTCAATGCACTCCCATAGTACAAATATTTAGGTTCTCTTCAACGCGTCAGGTGGTTTCAATGCACTCCCATAGTACAAATATTTAGGTTCTCTTCAACGCATTAGGTGGTTTCAATGCACTCCCATAGTACAAATATAGCTTGGGTGAATGCAGTCATTCAGATCAACAGCCTTTCCAAAAAAGAGTAAAGTTGACATTGAAATGTATGATTTACTAGCAAGACTTTAAGATGGCGGTGATTCGTTTGTCTAATGCTGATAGTAATGACACGAGACATGAACAGGACAAATACTTGGCACTGTCTTTGACTGACCGCAATTCATTGCCCTTCTGGAAAGATAATGATTTTGAACCTAAGATTCTGACTATTGAATCGATTGTTAACCCTAACCCTAACCCTTGTTGACTATTCTTGCCACAAGGTCTGCCTGTGAAAGGTTATTTTCAGTGTGTGGAGTGACAATGAGCGATCGCAGGTCTAGGGTACCCTCCCCCCAACCCACAAATAAAAAAACATTAGAAATGCTGACATTTCTCAAGTACAACATGCAACTTACAGTCAGCTACTTAAGCCGCCATTATGTGTTTCTTGCTCATATCGTTAGTCATCCGATTTACTGATTCAATGTGTTGTGAACTGTGACCTCAGTGATTTGAATGTTTGAAGTTACACTAGCTGGAACGATGTAAACTATTTATGTTTTATCTTTAATTATGTCAAGTTTTAATTTCTAGCTTTTTAGTTTTAACTTATAAACTGAATTGAACCTTATTTCTTAGTTTTTCTAATGCTTAATGCTAGAAAATCGAACCGAACTTCAGATTCGACCGATTCGAAATGAACCTGAACTCGAGCATTAGATCTAATGGAACCGTATTGGAACCCAAACTTTGTTTCATCCACGTAGTTTGAGAACCAATAAATATCTAGCATACAATTATGACCATAATGAAATTGGATTTTTAAAAGTATTCCTTTAAGCTAAGACCAACAACAATATGTTAGTTATGATATAAAATAATTTTAAAACGAAATAATGACATTTCAGACTGACGTAGTACTAGATAAGGCAACGGTAAAATCAAATTTTCAAAAGCGATATTACTTTTTAAAATACTAATTGACGACACGCGGACAGACAACACAAACACAATACTACATTGGCTGCTAAAAAAATAAGCGTTATTTTTTTTTTAAGGACAAACATTTGAAAGCGCAATTTCCCTGAAGAGTTATTTTTCTTGTATTCAAAATGACGTATTACGAAGCAGCACTGCGTCATGTTGTGACATTATTTTCCGAGTCAAGGTGAAGGTTGTTTACATCAAAAGAGGTGGGAGATACAGCCGTTTATTTGTATTTAATTGTCTATGAATGAAGGTTTGGGAGTATACCAAGTTGCGGTGGAGGGGGGGGTGGTGGAGAAAAGGATGGGAGAAAGTAATGGCAGCGGTATTGGTATAATTATTTCCTAGGCTGGGATAAGAAAGCACCAGTTTAGGATAGAAAGCCCCGGCGTCCGTAGCAACCACGTTTCGTAGACAACGAAAGAAAAAGAGACTAATTATGATGCAGCTAACACGCAAGCCTATGATCACACGAAAGTAAGTTGGTAACCCCAGGTGAGGGCTGAAACAGGTAGTTAAGACTCTCTTTCCCTAGACCTTCTGTAAGTAAGAAGTGTGCAAGATGGAAATGACATTTTGGTGTCAGCGGAGAAAGCTGACTGGGGAAAGCACAAAGAACAAAAGCAAGGAATTAAAAAACAAAAGATCGATATAGTTTCTTTCTTAAGTTAGTTTTATGTTTGTTGTAAATGCATACTACAAGTTGAAGAGAAGCAGAAAATGTCACGTGGTAGATAGACTTGCACTCTACTGAATGAATGGATGGACTCGGGTTTTAGCCCTCGTCAATGACTAGGATGTTAAAATCTTTATCTAATTAGGATTGTACTTTGATTTCAACTGAGAAATCGTAATCCACGTATCTTGAATCCAATGGATAGCATCTTTTTTTTTACATGTTTCGGATGATTCTTCCGAATTCATGATTATGACGTTGAAGCCAACACCTTGCTCAGGACGGCGGGGCAGGGTTCAAAACCGGATCCATCTAGGCGACATTCCAGAGCGCAAACCACACGACCAGGCAGCCATCCTGGGTCTGTATAACCCGAGTTCTAAACATTGCTGATGTGGGGGAACAGGGGAAAAAAGGTTGGGGGTGAAGCAAAGACTTTTCTTCTCCATAAAATTCCGTGTCCTAGAAAAAGCCCAAATCTTAAGCTTGCTGTGTTCAAACGCTAGGTTTCGATAATGGAGGCTTTCCGAATTTTGTTTATTTTACTATTTGTTTAGTGTAGTGTTTCCTTGTAGCAAGTCTGATCTCAAAGTAAATGTTTTGTGCCTTATTTAAAATTTATATTTTGATTTACGTGCACATAGTGTTCTACAGTGATCCTCGAACTCGAGGTCCGAATCCGCCTGTGCTTTTCCGGCTGTCCCTGGGAACTCCTTTCCACGGTCCATAATGAAGCCGCAGTGAGCAGTTCCACTGGACTCCACAATTTGATTTTGTGTCCGTGGGAAAACTATATGGTCTTAGGCTCTGAAACATTGGGAACACTGTTGTTTGTGCATAATATTAACATTATTTTTTATTGTATTTCCCCTGATTATCATCGTAGCAATGCTGTGACAGTTCGCGTAACAAATCTCTTCAATTTTCCCGGTCAGAAGCTGTATCTTTCACAAGAAAGAACAATTAAAAAGTTACATTCGTTTTTTAGCGCCAATATTTCTTATGGCTCTGTTTTAAGTCACGTGACTTTGGATTCTTTTATTGTCTGTTCTTTGCTTTCTTTCAATGATTGGTTGATCAATGATGATGAACATGAATGACAAGGTCAATGATAATAACAATGAAAATTGTATTCCATTAGTGTGTGTTAGAGAAACGAGAGTGAAAGAGAGAATTAAAAAAAAATAGTTATGATTGTCAAGTTGTAAAGCGCTTGGTTTTTGTAAGCAAAGAACTCTAGTTCAAATCCGAAAAAAAAAATTAATGTTGCGGAATGTCCAAAGCCGGACAACTCCTGTATAGCTTTACATCTTATGGGGAAAGTCAAATGTTGCTAAATAGGTTCCTGATCGGAGGTATGGAGAAAGTCTGTGAGACCAAACATGGAGGAGGTCAGTAGAACAAGATGTAAAGATGGCAGGATGCACAATGACTCAAAGGAAGTTATTTCCCAATAGCGAACTGCGGCCCTGTGCTCCACTAGAAATTAAAAGGATAGAGTTACGGGAAAAATAAAGGCGATTGTCGCTGTGTAGTTCACATCACAACCTCTTCAAATCTTTCACCACAGAAACATTACATTTTTATTTTAATTGTATTATCGACTTTGATACAATGTAGGAATAGAATAGATAGGATACTTGTAGATACTCTGTCGTTGCTTTGCAGTTACAAACAAATAGTAGAACTAAACCAAAGTAGGCGTATTAATTTCTTTATGTAGAATTTTAAAGAAACTTAATTAAACAAAATTGAATGCAACTATTAATAACAATGTTGTTATAGAATGTGTCTTTGTGTGTTTCTATGGTGACGGTGGGAAGAGGTCAGCGATTGGTTGTGAATGATGCAACAAAAGTGGCGTTGTTGTCATTTGGCTTTAGGACAAACGACTCCGAACGTAAGACTGAAATGTTGTGTCATTGTAGTGACTTAGATTTTGTTAGAAAATCTTGTTACTAAAGTCTAGTACATTTATTTGATCCATTATCTTCCGAGACATAAGGAGCCATCTGAGCAAGTAATGGGTCACTGAGCTTGACCCATGACCCATATGACCCATCAAGTTCTCGACCCAGACCCATCATGACCCATGACCCATTGAAACAAATTTTGGCGAAATAAAATATTGATTGGTCTCAAGGCGGCCATCTTGGAAACCGGAGGGTAACTTTAGACCACAATGCACAGCGTGTATATCAACATCCCTGTAAACTTTAAATCCCATTTTTCTCAAAAAAAAATTTTTCATGACACACACAATCTTGTTTTTTATTTTTCTAGAAATCTAGTTGTCCAATTGTTTTGTTATTGCATATATGTGTTCAAATATATATATATACTACGAAATTTTAAAATTAAATCAAGAAATGGAGATATTAGCAGATTATGAACAAATTTAACTTTAATTTTCTATACAAATGTATGGAAGGTTTTTTTTCAGAGTCAGGCGGAAACGAAGGATGGGTCGTAAGTCAGGGAGCATTGACCCATGACCCATTTGACCCATCCAATTTTGCAACCCATTTGACCCATTGATCCATGACCCATTGACCCATTACTTGCTCTGGGAGCCATACATTATAAATATAATTCTTTTTGTCTGGTTCACAAGGAAGCTTTTCAAGTAACGCGAAGGTTTATTAAATCAGATATATTACGCCTACAGCAGTTTAGTTGTCTACCAGCAGTTTGGTGCTACAAGTCAACGACATGTAACAACAGATATACACAGATTCAACTTGAAAGTAGATGAATGTAGAGACACAAGTGAATTGATAATTTCAACAAGATATAACGCACTAAAAATACACAAGAGTCTTTTGTGTCTCAAGAGTCTTGCTTGTCTTCTCTTCAATTTGTACACCAGTATTTTGTAACTACGACAGAGCACATTGTGATTTTAGCAGAATTAATTCAACACAACCAAACCATCCGCTCACTTTTTCTCATGGTTATATCAGAAACAAGCACTTACTTTTACTGCAAATACTGATTATATCAGCAAAAAAGGGCAGCAAAGATTACGATTACTAAGAAAACTGTCCTCGTTTAATGTTAGCGAAAAGGCCTTGGCTATGTTTTATCACGCTCACATCTGCAATATTTTAAGTTTCAATATCACTGCCTAGTATGGCAATCTGAGCATTTAAAAATAAAAATAAACTTTATAGAATCCTAAATGCTGCTGGTAAAATCATTGGCAAAAAAAAAACACCCCATTTGGGCAGCTGTTTGAGACAAACATCTATAAAAAAGCTAACAAGATCCTCGAAATAAAAAATCACCCTTTGTGTGAGGATTTTGTGATTTTACCATCACAAAAGAGATACAAGACACCGATAGCAAAGACAAACAGACACACTCTTTTGTTCCCCTGGCAATCAAATCATTAAATAAGAATAATCTGGTATAAACTTTGTCACATGTAAATTATGAGTGAGTCTGGTGTGAATGTACACTTTGGTTTCTTATAGTTATAATGTTTTTTGTTTTGTGTAGTGCACTTATTGTAAGACAAATTTCCATACGGATAAAAAAGATTTTTATTATTATTATTATTATTATTATTATTACATTCCATAACTATACGCCTGACTCATGTCATATTTACAAGCAACTTCATCTTTGGAACAATTATCAGTATCCAAACAAACAACTACACTCAAAAATCAGATTGATGATTAATTGATTGGCTGATTTCTTTATACTAATATTGTAAAATTTTGCTAAATTATATCTTGGTGGCGAATACCCAGCCTCCTCCATCCAAAACTCGACTCCAAAACACAAACACAAACTCGCGCACGCTTACACATACTGCCCAGCTCTCTTTTACAAATAACACGAAGCTTCTCTCCTTCATTGTAAAAATTAGCGAGACTTGAATTTTTCGGAAAAATGAAGTTAATTTTCTTGCTCGCGCTGTCATGTCCTCTCTACCAGAGTCCGACATTTTTGGGTCACGGAGGATGGAAGAAGATATAGAAGAACTTGAAGAACAGAGTTATAATAGACATGAAAAGACTTTTAAATAGGACTATTTTTTTTTTTTTACTAATAAGTTAATCTACTGATTTAGTGTGCAGACTCCTCGGCATTGATCTGTGGTGTATTTTTCTAAAACTAAGAAAAAGTTATTTCTCAAGTTTTGTTTCAAATCTTTCCATAGGGAAAAGGGAATGTTTTTTTTTTTTTGCTTTGTTCTTTTCCCGCATTGTTTTCTTACTTATATAGCATCCTCCTTGGTGGTCGAAGATGAGCTCATTTCTCATTTCCTAAGGACTCGAAGATGAGCACATTTCTCATTTCCTAAGGACTCGAAGATGAACACATTTCTCATTTCCTAAGGACTCGAAGATGAACACATTTCTCATTTCCTAAGGACTCGAAGATGAGCACATTTCTCATTTCCTAAGGACTCGAAGATGAACACATTTCTCATTTCCTAAGGACTCGAAGATGAACACATTTCTCATTTCCTAAGGACTTGAAGATGAGCACATTTCTCATTTCCTAAGGACTCGAAGATGAACACATTTCTCATTTCCTAAGGACTCGAAGATGAACACATTTCTCATTTCCTAAGGACTCGAAGATGAACACATTTCTCATTTCCTAAGGACTTGAAGATGAGCACATTTCTCATTTCCTAAGGACTCGAAGATGAACACATTTCTCATTTCCTAAGGACTCGAAGATGAACACATTTCTCATTTCCTAAGGACTCGAAGATGGCTGGCAAGTCCAATCCTCACTTTAAAAAACCGGCCGCATACGTGGCATGGGTGGGTTAGGTTAGTTGCAGATAGGCCTGCTTCTTTTCTCAGCTTTTTGTTGGTTCGGCGCTCTTTCGGAGGATGGAACAACACATATAACTTTAAGAACAGAGTTATAATAGACTTCATGTCTTTAATCTCACTACTTTTTGTTTACTAATAAGTTACCCATTTCTTACATACAAACTCAATGAACCATTCACATTCTTTTTTTTTTCTTCAAATCTTTTCATTTTCTTCCAGTCCTCATTCCTTTCTTTTCTCGCTATTGTAGTTGCCTTCTTGTGTTACCATGATCTCCCCTCTATATGTTCAGTCTTTTTCTTTCAGCGTTCATTCTTTCTTGCTTTTTTTTTCTTAATTCTTTCTTTTTTTAAAAAAATTTTCTTTCTTTCATTTATTGTTTATCTTTCTTATCTTCCATATCTTTCTTTTTTTATTGTTTTGTTCTTTCTTTTTCTTTCTCTGTCAGTCTTTCCTCATTTCTTTCTCTCTCTCTCTCACTCTCCATCTCTCATTCACTTTCCCTGGTTAAGACAATGCACTCACACTCACACACACACGCACGGTTAGCGGTTGTCTTTTAATTGGCTACCAGCAGAACCATGAGCGGGTTGTTTTTCTACCGTGCCTCAATTTTCCAATTACACATCGATTCTGGTGTCCTCTGTCTCTCCCTCTGTCTTTCCCTCCTGTACGCCCCCCCCCACACACAAACCTCTACGCCTGAAAGATTGTACAAAAAAAATAATTTCTTGTCGGTTCCGTTTGCTTACCTGCTGTTACGGCTGCTGACACCTAATAGATATGTTTGCACTAGCAATTTTTTTGTATTTCCCATGCTTCCAAGTCTTTTCTACACTCTCCGGGCATCATGGGAAGGAGGGGGGAGGGATAAAATGTTCAATGTCTATGACTAGGGATGTCTAGGCCTAAAGCACTTGCTCTAATTATTCATGTTATTAACTATTCTAAATCTTTGGCTGTCGCATCTTCCCTCTCCCCTTCCGATGGGGCTCATGCCAACAGCAGCTTCTCTGTGGATGCTTCAACTTCTGTGGGACGTTCTGAAGAGTATTATTTTGGAGTGAGTCCTTTCATTGTGATTTTTTATTTTAGAGTAAACACAGTATCAGAATGATCAATGAACAGTGGGGTATTGGGCGTGCTGAATGATCGCTCGGACGACAATAAGCCAACAGTGGTAGCACCAGTTCTAACATGATGACTGACTTGTGACGTTTAATTTTTCATTTCGGGATCTTCGGGCGCCTCTGAGTCCACCTAGCTCTAATGGGTACATCACATTAGTTAAGGAAAGTAACGGCGGTTGGTCGTTGTGCTGGCCACATGACACCCTCGTAAGCCGTGGGCCACTGAAACAGATGAACTTTACATCATCTGCTCCATAGATCACAAGGTCTGAAAAGGGGAGCTTACTTTTCTTTGCTTTACCCACGTAACGACGGTTTAGTGAATCTGTTTTGTGAGTTACCCCCCGCTAAATGAAAGAGACAAATAGCATCACGCAATTGCTATCACATTCATCCCACATTGCAGAGGATCCTCAGCTCTTTACGCGCTAGCACAAGAGGTATACAACAAGTATGAATATTGCTTCTGTCTTTGTTTCATATTTGTAGCTATTGAAACTCAAGGTCATCAAAGTTAAAATATATTTGTCCACACGGTTATCAAACTTACCCATTTCTCATGTATCTTTTAAATATAGTAAAGACTGAAAGATGTCCCCACGCCATCCTCATCCCCCCTTCCTGGTCATGTTACTAAGTTACTATTTTATGCGCGCTCATTGTCTGGTCTGAGTACTCACCTAGTCCTCACGCGCGTGCCGTGCTCTGTGAGATTGATGAAGTGATGGTGATATTGACATGTGATATTTGTTGACACTGATCCAAGATTTTATTTCCAAACATTTCTCCCGCGTAACCAACACATCCTACAACATGATGTAGCGAAAGCTGATTTGGTCGGATTTAGTCGGGTATTTCGGGAGATTATTTTTTTTAGATATAATACAATAGGGAATGGACGATCTGTATTAAATAACTCTTTATTATTTTATAAACAACAAAGAATTCACAGCTTGTAATTTGGCTTGTAGCTTAAAGGGCAGTCGAAGCCGGTTAATCGGACCACACCGTAATATATTTATTGAAACGGAAAGCCTGATTATAGGCACATTCTCTAGAGATAATTTATGCAACTGTTTTAAGCCTTTATTGTGCAATGTTCATTTAGAGCGAAAGTACAAACAAGTACTACTGAACTTCTATTGTGTATGAATTAAGATCAATAACAAAAATTACACTTGTTAACAAGCATTCCTTCAATGCTTTACAGTAAGTGCGGTAATAAGAACACGAAGGGTATTACACACAAAAATGTTATACCTGAATCCCAGTCAGCATTTGAAGAATGTTTGATCTCAAGCGTTCTCTAAACGAAGTGTAATTGAACACATTCCCCACGAACTGCTCTCGTTTAACACGTGGATGCTATTGCGGCTCAAAACTTCCATGCCTTTCCATAATATCGTGCGATGTCACCTACCACCAACTCATTAAGGACATATCGTCATTTTGTTGTCTTTCGAGGAAATCTGCTATTCAAGTAAAAATGGCACATTTGGAGCGTCGCTCTCTTTACTCTCTTTGTAACAGTGAAGCCCGTTGTCGACGGATATAAAACTTTTTCAAAATTTTCTACCAGTTAAGTTTTTTTTTCTTATTTGATCTCGCGGTCTTTGGTCCGATTAAACGGAAGTTTTGCTTAAATAAGCGGTAGATCACGTGTTGACGCTGCCGTTTTGGCGCCATCAACAAAACCTTTATGTTTCGAGTTAGTTATTTGTAAAATTCTTTCAGCACTTGAACACGTGCTTTCACCCTCTATCTGCATACTAGTAGTCCAAAAGACTAGAACATTAAAACATTATGACTTTCCGAGTAACTTTTGATCAAATTTCTTTCAGATTTTGAACCTAAAAAGTTTTAATTACGTCATTGTCCAGTTAATATATAAGGCGCCACATTGTCTATGATACTTACTTATATCTTAGTACTTAATACGCAAAGTTATGATGTATTCACATGACCATCTTGTAATCACATGACCAATCTTGTAATCACATGATCAGTCTTGTAATCACATGACCAGTCTTGTAGTCAAAATCACATGACCAGACTTGCAATCACATGACCACTAAATTGACCAGTCTTGTAATCACGTGACCAGTGTTAGTCTCGGTGAAGACTGTGATTTTGAATTTCTGGATTTATTTTAGGGCGCCCCTGACTCTACCTTTCTCTAATATGTACCTGACTTCAGTTAAGGAAAGTAAAGGCGGTTGGTCGTTGTGCTGGCCACATGACACCCTGCTCGTTAACCGTTGGTCTAAGAAACAGATGACCTTCACATCATCTGCCCTATCATGGGCGTAGCCGGGGGGGGGGACGGACTTTAGTGACTGATTTTTTTATTTGATTTTCTTTATTTTAGGTGAGATTTTAATACTAAACCATCACTTGCCCCAGCGCAGCCAAGGGGGTTTTGAGTTTAAAACCCCTACCATGGGGTTTAGAGTTTAAAACCTCTACCAGGGGTTTTTCAGTTTTTAAACCCCTAACAGGGGGTTTTGAGTTTAAAACCCCATATCAGGGGCTTTTGCAGTTCAATCCCACTCTTCTATAAAACAAAACACACATAAAATGCAAACGATAATCCCCAAATTCCAAGTGCACAGTTAAGGAAGATTTTGATTTTAACCCCCACTCCAAAATTTACGATAGACCCCCTCTTCAATATAAAAAAAAAAAAAAGAAAATTATGCACTCAAAATGGGTTTTGACTCAGTTGAAGTTTAAACTCCCCTTCAGTGGAGTTTGAAGCTAAAAAATACATCTTCACTAAAAAAAAAAGCAAATTACACACTCTAAAATCTAAGAGCGTAGCCATACGGGTTTTGAGTTTAAACCCCCCGCCAGCGGGGGTTGAAACTAAAAAATACCTCTTCAATATAAAAAAAGCAAATTACACACTAAAAGTATTTAAGCGTAGCCAAGCCAATTGGGGGTTTTGATTTTAAACTCCTTTCCTCCAGATGGTTTTGAGTTTAAAATTCCCCTACAGAGCATTTTGAGGTGGAAAACCTCTATCTTCAATATTAATCTAAAGCAAACTACAGTTACCAAATTCTATGATCGTAGCTAAATGAATTTAAAATTTGAAATTTTAAAGTTTTGAATTTAAAAAACAACAACAAAGACCTGGGATTTTTAGTTTAAAACCTCTAACAGATGATTATATAAAATCTAAAGCAAACTACAGTCACCTAATTCCAAGAGCGTATCCAAGAGAGGTTACACATTTCTACCAGTGGCGAGGCTCCATTAATAAAGTGCAGTGAATAGTCATCTGCCGAAATTGAAAAACACTAAATGTGGCTCAACAAAGATGGCTAAGACAGATTTTAGGAGTCAGTTATTGAGATCGGGTCTAAATCAAGGAAATCCTATGCCGAACTGGGAGTCGACCCCTTAGTAAAATTGTGACAGAGCGTCGCATGAGGTTTGCGGGACATGTTCTCCGACAAAATAAATTAGGCATAATAGGAGTTGCGATGACATCCTATTAAGTACAACTTGGCGCCACACATTCATGGAGGTCCTCGGAGCAGGTGGGAAGAGGCTTCAGAAATTACCAGTGACAGTGTTGAAACAGCTTGACGACAATTGCGCCGAACGGCGCGGCAGGGTCTTAGTCAGTAAAAAATAGCACATAAATTTTTGAAATAAGACTTTTTAATAGCAGGAAAATGCACTGTCTATACCTCAGAATATGCTATTTGTTGGCATTCTATGCCAGAAATATTGCTTGGCGGCGGGGCTTCGCCCCGCGCTAGGGTGAGCTCCTAGATCTCCCCCAGACCCCCTTGCTGGCAATGGCGGGGAGTCAACAATTTTTCCACTAACTACAGGAAAAACATATTCTAGGGCACAATAAACGTGTTCCGAAAGAATAGAGGATCAGAATGTAATAAAGATAATGAACACACACACACATACATATATACACATTTTTTTTTCGCGAGGGGGGGGGCGGGGGGGGAAGAAATTCCCTTCCTAACCACCCCCCCCGAAAGAAAAATCCTGGCTACGCCCATGTGCCTTATAGATCAGTGACCAGTATTAGTCTCGGTGAAGACTTTGATTTTAAATTTCTGGAATTTTTAGGGCGCCCCTGAGTCTACCCATCTCTAATAGGTACCTGCCTTCAGTTGGGGAAAGTAAAGGCGGTTGGTCGTTGTGCTGGACACATGGCACACTGCTCGTTAACCGTTGGTCTAAGAAACAGATGACCTTCACATTATCTGCCCTATAGATCAGTGACCAGTGTTAGTCTCGGTGAAGACTGATTTTGAATTTCTGGATTTTTTTTTTTAGGGCGCTCCTGAGTCTACCCATCCCTAATAGGCACCTGCCTTCAGTTAAGGAGAGTAAAGGCGGTTGGTGGTTGTGCTGGCCACATGACACACTGCTCGTTAACCGTTGGTCTAAGAAACAGATGACCTTCACATCATCTGCCCTATAGATCGCAAGGTCTGAAAGGGGAACTTTACCTTTACTAGAGTTAATCACGTGACCAAATACTTTCATTTTCCACAGATGATAGAGAACACGGGAGCAAACTCAACAAGACAGGGCAGGGCCAAAATACAAAAACAAACAAACAAACAAACTATGATATGGTTCAAGTCTTCATTCTTTCTCGAAAAGCCGATTGTTCTGCATCGCTCTGACCTCTAAATGAAAACAACCTGTGTTAGTTCAAGGTCTACTGGTGTGTGTGTGTGTGTGTGTACGTCTGTGTGCTTCCTCCCCTTGACTACCAATGTGAAAGAAGGCGCTTGTTGGTTTCAGAAGAAAGAAGGCAGAATAGAAAAAAAAATCCAGATCTCTAAGTATCAACCAGAAGATGGCATTGCT
The DNA here is from genome assembly GCA_036873155.1 of Biomphalaria sudanica. NCBI lineage: Eukaryota > Metazoa > Mollusca > Gastropoda > Planorbidae > Biomphalaria > Biomphalaria sudanica. Next base: position 91,555 of record JAZGLO010005667.1, on the reverse strand, counting down.
GACGGGCTCGTGCCTTGTCTAAGCAGGCCCTGCTAATTACTGCTTGCTGGTTTCTAACAGTGAGGTGGTTTAGTGATAGTAACGTAATTACAGTACACAGCCTCTCACTCAGCTACTTCTGTCATTCGAAAAACTTATCGGAAAATAATTAGTTATCGATCTTTTTTTTTATTTTATCTCTTCCTTTGGAGAACAGAGATAAGGGGAGGGAAGACTTATAACATTTTTGTTTATGCAAGTGAATATGTCTGTGTCTCGGCAAGTATGTGTCTTCAAGTCTGTGTGTCTGCAAGTCTGTGTTTCTGCAAGTATGTGTCTTCAAGTCTGTGTGTCTGCAAGTCTGTGGCTCGGCAAGTATGTGTCTTCAAGTCTGTGTGTCTGCAAGTCCGTGTCTCTGAAAGTATGTGACTACAAGTCTGTGTGTCTGCAAGTATGGGTCTGCAAGTCTGCGTGTCTGCAATTCTGTGTGTCTGTAAGTTTATGTCTGCAAGTCTGTGTGTCTGCAAGTCTGTATCTGCAAGTCTGCTTGTCTGTGTGTCTGCAGATCTGTGTGTCTGCAAGTATGTGTGTCTGCAAGTCTGTGTACCTGCAAGTCTGTGTTTCTACAAGTTTGTGTGTCTACAAGTCTGTGTACCTGCAAGTCTGTGTTTCTACAAGTTTGTGTGTCTACAAGTCTGTTTGTCTGCAAGTCTGTGTGTCTGCAAGTCTGTGTGTCTGCAAGTATGTGTGTCTGCAAGTCTGTATATCTGCAAGTCTGCAAGTATGTGTGTCTGCAGGTCTGTGTGTCTGCAAGTCTGCTTGTCTACAAGTCTGTGTGTCTGCAAGTCTGTGTGTCTGCAAGTCTGTGTGTAAAGCTGGATGTGCAAGTGTTGATACTGAGATGGGGAGCTCAGAAATTCATGTCCAGGTCTGTGTGTATCCCACAACCTCCTCGTAACAAACTGTCAGCTTTATCACACAGGGACTCCCTCCTCTTGCTACCCACCAACTCCTCTACTACGTGGTATAAAAAAAAAGAAAAGATAATTCTTATCAGATGTGTGTCAACCATATCACTTGTCGTCTCAGTGGTCTCCTTTGCATCGTCTTCAGTGTCTCAGGCTCCCTTATCCCTGTTAGGACGCTTCTTGGTGACGGTCTTGCCACACCTAGCGACAACCTTCACCCGTTATCTCAGCACTGCTGGAGAAATGTCTTCTCCCCAACTCCCCCTCTATCGCTCTCTTTTTTTTTTTTTAAACTTCTTCTCCAGCAGACGACCTTTGCACACGGCACCAAAAACAAAGTTTCAGTAGAAAGTAATGCATGAGAAATATTCTATTTCAGTTGGCTTCATACCTTCAGCATCATCATATTGTGAGTCTTCAGTTTGGAGACAGATCCGAAGGAACATCAATACTTAAGGTAATAAGCGAAGTCTTTTACTAAGAAGAGCCCGCGCTCTTGTATGGCCCGGCTTTACGCAGTTTTTTAGTTTTTTTCCCCCCATTATTTTTCAAATCATTAAAAACCTCTATCTACAGCTTCTTTTGATATCCAATGTCTTCTAATCATATTGAGATTAGGAAAATGTTTTCCTATAAAATTATAAATAGTTATGATAAAATGAAATATTACTTTAATAATAATGTCATTGTATTCTATAAATGATAAAGTGAAGTGACATGATTGAAACAACGAGATACAATCCTACAAGGCACCGTTCCAGACAAAGGAAGGCAACGAAGAAATTTGGTAAAAGATGGGAAAGGCTGAGCGAGACTAGTAGTGTGATGTAAAAGATTCAGCAAAAGTGACCAAGTACTTAGATCTTTTATGAAGTAACGTCTGTATAATAAGATAGATAAGATAAGTACTTTTAAGAGTCAATACACTTTCCTCTTATATATATATTAGTTAAATCGGGACTATTCGTTTAAGAAGGCCTGAACACTGACCTGCAACGTCACAACCTGTGGGCAATTTAGACCAATAGCTCGTTGCCAGTCGTACAGACCTGGGTCTCCCAATAGGTTGTGATGAAGTAGTTCAGTGTTCATGCCTTCTGAAACGATTGGTCTCGGTTAAATACATTATAATATAATATTAGTATAAAATAATAAAGTGACTTCGTTTTCCTTGTGTATATAGAAGTTTTAGCATCAGTTTTGTTTGTATAAAGTTTCTTGCACGAAATTTTCATAATAATACAGTTAAGTAATACTTTTCAGTGTATAAAGACAATTTTCTTGTCACCTTATGACATTCAATTCTGAACTACTCGCCATGGTACACAAACTTCCGGATTTTCCCGTAGATCTCCGCGTGCACGTATTTGTATCCAACACAGAGATGCTTTTGAGAAGTACGGAATTTTTCCAGTGCGCTGAGAAATGGAAGCAACTTGACTTCTCCTTTTGACTCCCAGTGGAGCGTAGGGCTGCAACAGCACTTCGCCATCGGACTCTGTTCGAGGCAACTCCCTTCATCTGGGTCCATGTCCATCCTGCCATCTTTGCCTCTTGGTATACTGATCTTCTCCAAATTGATCATGGTATCCCAGCCTTGCTCTTCCCCTGTGGGTTTCAGTCTAGGGCCTGTTTTTCTATGCTTTCTGTTTTTAGCAACTGCATACTCGAAATTATTATTTTTTTAAATTTCTTCCACCCAAAATTTAGCATCTTTAAGTTGCTTACTAAAAGAAACTAAAAGTACAATTTTCAGATCTTTCGATCTATGGAGCAGATGATGTAAGGCTCAAGTTTCTATGGCCGAAGGCTAATGAGGTTGTTGTAAGACCAGAAAGCGACCAGCAGCCTCTATATCCTCAACGTTTGTCAGGTACCCTGGATGGACTAACAGCACACTAAAAGTTTGTCAGGTACCCTGGATGGACTAACAGCACACTAAAAGTTTGTCAGGTACCCTGGATGGACTAACAGCCACCTAAACGTTTGTCAGGTACCCTGGATGGACTAACAGCACCCTAAAAAATCTTGTTCGAAATCCCAGGTCTGGATTCAATCCGGATCCGTTTGCTCTGGCCGCTAAGTGCTTGACCACACATCCACAACGCCCCGGTGTAGTCTCCAACAAATGCCTCATGCTAGAAATGTCCTAGGGTTCACACATAGGCGTTCTCACAGAAGAATACGGAAATGTTAACTGGGTAGCTGTCAGATCTAAAGCAAAGTATTAAAGAAAAAAAGAGAGAGAAAAAAGAATGATAAAAACAGATCAATAAATTATCAAAGGGAAACAATTTAGAAGAAAACAAGGGGAATAAACCAAGTGATAACTATCTCAAAACGACAAGAAATGTGAAAGAAAAAAAAAAAGACCAGAAAAACGACAAAGGTGAAGACAGGAGCAGATAATTGCAGCAATCTTGTATCTTCGATATTTACTTTATCCGCCACATATGGGAAGTAACCCATCCCTTTTATTTTTTTGTCCCGGCTCAGTAGTTGGCACTCCTGGCCTTTTATCCTATCTCCTTGTCAGCAGACTCGTCAAATCGCCAGTTTCACGTCTGGTGGTTTAATGTACTCACCCTTTCTCTCCCCCATATCTACACACGCAGATTGTGTCCCCCCCTTATACGGGGAGGGGGGGCCTAGATGCTGTGGGCGGAAAGAGCACTAAAGATTTTTTTCCCGCCATAATTATAGCGACCTATTTAGGAGCCATCTGCATTAAATGGAATGGATCTAACACTTTCTTAATCTCCTCCTGGTAACAGTTCTTGTACCGACGCCGTTCTAACAAGTGTTTAAAGTTATTACCTCTTGATAGTAGTTAGAAATGTAGATAACTGTATCTCTTCAGTAAAGAGCCGCGACGAGTTGATAAATATGGCACAAAATGAGCAGTGTTAGCAGCATTAGCAGCTCCTTTAAAAAAAAAAAACACCTAACGCGTATAATGAAAGAAAAGTAAAGTCCTTGTAGTAAATTATTAGATGACGCGCTCAGTAGCAAGCAGCGCTGTAAGAAACGGTGGAGCAGATAGCATGACTTGAGTTGGCATGAATGTACAGTCGTCCGTTTCAAGGTTATCGTCCATGGGGCGCTACTTTTAGGAAAACATTTTAGAACTTAGGACAGTGAAGGCCACAACTACGGCCTGTGGGTCACAGGCGACACTTGATGCAACGGTATATGGTCCACTCGAAAATTTCTTTCACGGTTTTGCTGCCCTATCTATCTATATATATCCTGCCCTCCCCACCATGCCGTACAATGTTGGCAACACTGCTTTAGGATGCCCGTGAGCTCAGGGACTTAAATCTTGAGCTTAAATCAGGAAAATATAAATCCCCTTGGCTTGAACCCGTACACCAATAAAGAGTCCGACAACACAGTCCCACACCGTTTCTAACTTTGGCGAGAGCAACAGGCTACTATCTGCCAATCTGTTCCGTATAAAACATGGCTTTGAGTGGGAGTATCAACAAATCTAGGAAAATGTGTGAAACTGTAAAGTTAAGTTGAAATGACGCTCTACAAACATTGGTCTAGTGGAGATTTTCACTCATTTGGGGGGAGGGGGGAACAACTATAAATAGCTGGCCTTTTGGTGTATCCGGTGAACAAATTAAAGGAAGTACTGGTATGGTAGAGTAGCTTGCCCCTACCTGTCTGAACAAACTTCTGGCTGCGGAAGATCGAAGCAGATGAAATTTTTTTTTCACTATTACCAATGGCGAGGCTCTTAGAAGCGAGTCCAATCCACCTCTTCGTAGTCCAATATCGGGGAAAACCCTTCTCTGTATCCTTCCCGTGTTCTCTATGTTGATGTTGGTGTTGTCCTGCCATTGCTGACTGCAGACGTTTTCCAGTAACTTCCTTCCACCCTTGAGATCGACGAGTCGATGTTTGGTACACGGCTCGATACAGCTGTTGACACGTTGTCAATGATTTTACTTGTTGTTGACATCTTGATATTGACCCATGAAATCTTGACACTGAGCACAGGGGATGTCCAAAGATGTGTGTGGGTGTGTGTGTGTACATGTTTTGATGTCAAGGGGGGGGGGAGGGGGGAGGTTAGTGAGCTACTGGGGGGAAAAAAATCACTATTTCGTTATTGAACGTTTATAAAAGTGCTTGGAAAGGGGGGGGGGGAGAAAGAGTTTGGTAAAAAAGAGAAGCGATAAGTCTTACAAACACGCGAACTCTTACACATACGGAAACAAAAGACAGGACACACACACAGACGATAGTATTTTCGATCGTTGCAGTAGAGCTGCACTAAGAGGTGTAGACTTGAACAAGTCAAAGGAATGAACATTTATTGAAGTTAATTATTGAATGTACATCAGTGAATGGAAAACGATATAATATTGAAGGCAAGGCTGTGCATACGGCAATTAAAAAGGCAAACTATTAAAATTAAATAAATGAAGATCAATGATTTTATGTAATTTAATGAAAGCTACTTTACAAAAGTAAATTAATACAACTTAATTAACAAAGGTTTACAACTTTTAATATCGCAAAGCTGGATATATAACTAAAAACTTCATCGATATCTATGTACACTATATACAGATTATACCAAATATTGAATACTTATAATGGAAACATTTGATCAGTCAGCGGTACCATAGCAAATTTAATTGAGAGTTTGAAACAAACACCACTGCTAGAGCAACAAAATACTTAAATTTTCTAGGTATATTTTTAACAATCATTCATTAAAACATACTGTTAAACTTTTATTTCCGAATTCTCATATTGCATTCCAAGCCTACAAATAATTAATTTGATGCTTTGTCTTATCTTATAGATTACAGACGTTACTTCAAAAAAATTTACGTCCTACGCATTTCACGTGTCAGTCTAGTTATGCTTGTTAATCAGACCTTGGCTCTGTGCTATAAGTCGTAGACTTTCTAAGTTTTTTATTGGATGCCTATAGTATATATAGTATTGAACGTAATACATACAGTGACAAGCTAAGATTTACAATTTTAACAATGGTCTATAGAGTATCACAGCAAAATGCTATTTACTAATTTTATTTATGTTTTAAAGAAAATATACAAAAAACAAACAAACAAAAAAAACATTTTCATGATATGAAAATTCTAGAATAAATTTCGATAATTTTCAGAGCAATATAAAAATTCTAAAATAAATTTCGATAATTTTCAGAGCAATATGAAAATTCTAGAATAAATTTCGATAATTTTCAGAGCAATATGAAAATTCTAAAATAAATTGCGATAATTTTCAGAGCAATATGAAAATTCTAAAATAAATTTCGATAATTTTCAGAGCAACCACAAACTATCAGGTTGTTAGATATAAAAGAGAGAGAGAGAACAAAGAAAGATAACTGTGGCTTGGATTATGATCGCCCTTTTTTTCTCAACACCGACAGGAAACAATTTTGAGATTTAAAATTAGAATTAGTAAAAAGTCAAATTAATTTGATAAAACTTGTCCACCTTCTTCTATTTCTAACAAATCTTAGGTCTATAAACTAAACTATTTTTAAGCTCGCGAACAAGAAGATAGCGACAGATATGTGAACATCTGGTTACAATTACTAAAACACTCAATTTACTATTATACGTAGAATTGCAAAAGCTAGTCAACGCCATACCGGTTACTCTCAAAGAATTCAGTCTTACAGTAACTCTCCATAGGAGCAATTCTAGATGTAAGACGGCACCTGAGATAAATATTGGAAAAGTTCACACTTACTGTGGTGCAAAATTTAACCACCTGGAATCAACTCTAGCCAGCAATCTAAATTTAGACTTGGAGGTGACGAAAACAGTTGGCAGGATTCCTGCAAAAGTCCCTAAGTGAGCCTTGGAAAATGGACAGTCGACTAAGGCAACACGGCCGGCCATAGATAATCGGTGACCCGAAGCGACGTGAATTAGTTGGCCCCAAAAAAAACTGAAAACAAAAATAAATTACTAAACTTATTTCAAACCTAGTCAGGCTATAGAGTAGTCCAACAATAACATTGGGCACAAGTTCCGCTATATCTTCTCTAAAATAAATGTTGTAAGTCCTGTGCAAGGTTCCCATCAATCGGAGGCTCTATGCGGCTGCCTAGTTTATTTATGCCTAAGTCCGGCCCTAAAGGCAATTAAAATGCTAGTGTATAATGCCGGTGAAACGAGCACTCTGATTTATGGCAACGCGAATGCATAAAAAAAAAACATCAATGAAAGTGTATGGGAGGAAATGTCCAGGATCGGACAGCATGGAGACAAACTGTTCATGTTGATACATACCTCAGTGAGAGCAAAAGGTCCGAGGCTTTCTTAGACAAGAGAAAGAAGACAGCTGGCCTATCAGCCCAACGTCAGATACATTCACATGCATGAACTGTGGCAAAGTTGGCCACCATAGAATGGTCTTGTTCAGTCACAGGAGATCATTACCCGTTTCAAGGAGAAACCAACACCATTTGTAAGTGCTGAGATTAATTCCTTACAGCACGGTCCAAGTATCTGGCAGTGTTCTGTAGGGTTCGCTTGTCTCCCCATAGGGCAAGACCCCCGCATGCACCAGTTCTATCTTTTCCAAGACTAGTCGTATCTTCGAATGTGTTTCTGAGCACCCTTCAGTCGTAGAGGATGTGTTGTACTGTCTCCTCTTCTGTGTGACAGTGTCGACATTAGGGATCGTGGAAATCGACAGTGGCCCATCCACTGTCTTGCGAGACTGAAGGAGACATTTAATAGTATAAAAACAGGGTCATAGGGTCCATGAAAACATTATGTTAATTTAACTGAGTACAAAAAAAAAAAACACGTGGCGCTGCATGTGACAATGATATGATTGACTGGAAACCATACTTAGAGATCTAACCCACTTATAGAGTACGCTTAGAGACATCCTTATAAATGTAGACACATCTACATAACATTCTCAATGATATCTTAATAGTTGATACTCCAAAGTTATTATCGTAAATCATAGGATAATTGATGCGTATACCTAACCTGCTTTAATATCGTAATTACTGTAAAACGCCAATGATAATGTAATAAAATAAAGTACAGCTGAACATGGAACGTATCAAGGATAATAATCGATCTATTTTTTTTTGTATTCTTGAGTCTTTCTTACCTCTTCTCTGTCTAGTCTATTCTTAAGCTTGGAGATTAAGCGGTTATTGAAGTTGTCTAAAATAACTAAATAACCTGTATATCATCTGAGGGGATATATATTATATATAGTTCGTCCATCGTTGTTCGATGATGACCACTTTGTCATCCATGGGGGCTGAGGGCTTTGCACTGTGGTTTTAAGCCTCCTCATATGGCTGGTGAGACCTATGTGAGCCCGGAATGTTCGGCTGCACACTGGGCAGGTTTTTTCAGCTGGAGCTAGTGTCATAGGCCTTGCTTTTCTTCTCTGGCGTTTTGCTTCTGCCAGTGCTGTTCTCTTGTCCTCAGCAACCTGTGCTGTTTTCACAGCGCGACGCCATGATGCTCTGCCATGTGCCTCTGTCTCCCAGGTGAGGGGATAATGACGACCTCAAAGATACCTTCAAAGCCTAAAAAGATTCTGTCAGAGAGTGGTACTGCTGCAGACTCAGACCTGCCACACCACCAGACAATTTCTCAGTGAACACTGTTAAAGGGACTAGATGAATTTTGATTCTCTATAACGAAGCTCGACCCTGGCAGTGCCAGAGAATGAATATTAGTTTGTCTTTCTCATAATAATCGTTATTATCCGTGGGCGATGACATAAGACAATGACACATAAAACAATGACAAATAAAACAATGACACATAAGACAATGACCCATAAAACAATGACACATAAAACAATGACACATAAAACAATGACACATAAAACAATGACACATAAGACAATGACACATAAAATAATGACACATAAAACAATGACACATAAGACAATGACACATAAAATAATGACACATAAAACAATGACAAATAAGACAATGACACATAAGACAATGACACATAAAACAATGACACATAAAACAATGACACATAAGACAATGACACATAAAACAATGACACATAAAACAATGACACATAAAACAATGACACATAAGACAATGACACATAAAATAATGACACATAAAACAATGACACATAAGACAATGACACATAAGATAATGACACATAAAATAATGACACATAAAACAATGACACATAAGACAATGACACATAAAATAATGACACATAAAACAATGACACATAAGACAATGACACATAAGACAATGAAACATAAAATAATGACACATAAAACAATGACACATACAAATAGAGATGATAAATAATACTGACATATATATATAGTGGGGGGGGATGACAAGTGACTTGCGCTGGAATTTGGATTAAAGTGAGGAGGATTCGCGCAACACGTCGACCTCACTCTCTCGCCCTAAAGCCCGTCCTTTTCCGGAAGCAAGATTTGGTCAAGACGTCCGGGGACAAGTTTGGGTGCAGTGGATGACCAGAGACTTTCTGTGTGTCTTGTCCTGCTCTTGAGTGCTCCACAGCACTGTGCTGGTACTTGCCTTTCTGTCGGATTAGTCAAGTTTTGTGACGTTACGCACAGGCCGCCAAGTCCAGACTCCACATGCTAGGTTTGACATAACCTCAGTATACTGGACACGTCAGTTACCCTCTACCTGGTTTAGCCGGCCAGTCAAAGCCGTTTCCGGGGTGTGGCCGCTGCGCATGCTACAGCTTCTGGAAGCCACATGTGAGAGTTGGGTACCGAGTGGGGACCAAGAGTGAGCCAGGCTCCCCTCAAAAAGAAGGTACGACTGCCTGTCCACTAGAGGTGCTACCCCTCCTAGATACCCCATACACCCCACTGACATATGGATAGGGGTAAAGAAACACAATGACCAACGAACAACATTCGGACAACTTTTCGAGAAAAATATTCTTCAGAAAGCTATAATAATGTTAAACCTCATCAGGCTCACCATCAAGACTCAGAGATATTTACCTCTTTAAAGCAGATATATGGCATCTAGGGGGGGGGGGGAGCCTTGCTATATAGACCATAACTAAATACGGATGACCACGATTTTAGGAAAGCTAAAAATAAATGCTATATTGCCAAAAACTAAAAATTTAATACGCAGCAGGGACTGTGCTTACCTGGTTTGCATACATCAGTACGTAGAAAACGAAAGTAGACCTATTACAACAAACATTAACAAACAGATACAAAAACTCCTTTGTTCCCCTGACAATCGAATTATGAAATACAATTCAACTCTCTGTTAAAAACATTTCACGTGTATGGTTTGAAGTTGGCGTGAACGTTTAATACACTTTCTATAGTAATAATGTTCTGTTTTGTGTCATGCCCTAATCCTTACTACTAAAGATCATTTATTTATTTATTTCAATTTATATCGTGATGACATAAAACATTAAAAATATACAAAATGACAACGAGGACATGAAACAATGACACATCGCGATAATGCAAAACAATGACAGAGCGATGTCATGTTCATCTCAAAATACTGAGATAGATAATGCAAGTTCGGGGTTCTTGAATTGGAATAAAGACAATGTCTTAAAGCCCTGGCAGCAGAAAGACAACTTGATCAACAAAAGACGACGTCTGTTACGCCAGCTATTCAACGAAATGTCTCTCCTTCTCCTGCACGGACAAGAGGTACCCCAGAGCGTCAAGTAGTCAGCCTTTAATTTATAAAGTATTGACTTTCGCCTTATTATTCTATTTCCACTAGTTTGATATTTTAGTAGCCGTCCAGGTCAATGTTTTCATATGTTAATAAACACATACATCGATTGATTTGTTCTCGTAAATCCTTGTCGGTTTTTTCCCTCGTTTTCATTTTGTGTTTTTTTGTCATTCTGTCACCGTTACAATGTCAATTCAATAATCTAGCCCTTGCATTTCCCCACAGTTCCCTCTGCCATGATATCTTATTTTATTATTTTATGGATTTCATTTTTTTTTTTTTTGTAGTCTTTATCTCAGAATATGAGCTACACCCTTATTTTGCCCCCCGATCAAAATCCTGCCAAGCAACCCCACTTGCCCTAAGTGAGGCAATAAACTCTATGATTCGTGAACGCCTTTCTCGCATCTTTAGCTCGACAAGCTCGTCAACAGACGGCGATAAAAACATGAACTCGAATTAAAAGGAAACTTAAATTCAAGACGAATACGAAACAAATACAATGAGTGAAACATTACAGCTAAATAAATGATGAAATGGAATTTAAAATAAATAAAACATGAACGGAATAAATTGAACTGAATGCAAAACGGATTTTTGAAAATTTTAGTTATCTGGTTAGCGCATTCGAGCGGTATGGTTTGGGGGCGTCTTGTTATCATTGGAGTACCGCGCCCAGCGATGAGAATGCTAAGAGTACTAGACAAGAAGGTGCTGGGGGCTCGCGAAGACCAAAGAGTATGTCCGCTTGGCCACTTCAGTCTTCCCACAGACTATAATAGCTTTGCTTGTCAATCAATTTTTTCTTGTTATTCCCCCCCCCCCAACCACCAGCACGAGGAAGGGGCGGGAAAATCATCGACTGGTGGGCGGGGCTGGAAAAGTGGGTGGGGTTGGCCACGCCCGCGAGTCGATTCAGGGGGCGTGTTGAGGCCGAAATCAATTAGCCAATGAGGGAGCGCGTTACAATCGGTTTCGGTGGTGTGGAGGAATGGAGAAAACGAGGGGTAGGGGGACAGTGGTGTGGGGAGTCGGTGGTGGTTTTAAGATCCCCAGATATGGATTTTTGAAGCTGGGTGGGTTTCTTTTTAAGACAACGGGGAAAAGAAAAAGAGGAGGGGGGGGGTGGCGGAAATGGTGTGAGTTTAGAGACATACGAAGTAGCCTAGATCAGGCTGTAAGATGTCATAAATAGAGAGGACGAGTTTCCCAGAGATCTGACCGTTGTCCAGTTAACGAGTGGTCATTTGTGGAGTCTGTGACATGAAGCTGGCTACATATGATAGAATAGAGATCTACACGGTGGATTAAAAAAAAAAAAAAAAAAGCCAGAAGTAGGATTCGTGCTAGATGGACCGATATTTTGTGTAAAGTAGAAATGAACAGGATCAACAGGTCATGGTATACCTACAATTAGGCTAATGACAGATAATTGTGTATATTACACTGACATATAATTTATGTACCAGAAATGATAGCTTATGAGAGACGCCTTATATCTATGACATTAAAAGTATCGTTTTCTTGGAGTTGCAGTGAGCATACAGGAGGCTATAGCCCTTAGGAAACGACTGATAGCGGCCCATCAACATGATGTCAGCTATGGATTCAAGAACCGGGTCAAAACCAACGCATTAATGACCTAAATTCTGGGACCGAAGCTAGTGTAGATCGCCATATGTAAAGAAATCAACAAAGTCGACGAATCTGCTCGCTTCCTCTATATCGAAGGTGTCTATCTGCTAAGGAGTAGGCATATGCTTGACGAAAAGTATTGTAATCATTCTTAGGCAAGCTAATCAAAGGATACTCAACAAATGATTCACAAGGACTTCAGTTGAATACCTACAATCTTTAAATAGGACACAAAGTTGTAGCCCTCGTTTATAACATGGACCTACATCAAACGTTTTAGAAGGCTTCAACACTCCCGCTATTCTGTCTCAACTAGTCTCAACACTCCCGCTATTCTGCTTCAACACTCCCGCTATTCTGCCTCAACACCCCCGCTATTCTGTTTCAACACTCCCGCTATTCTGCCTCAACACCCCCGCTATTCTGTTTCAACACTCCCGCTATTCTGCCTCAACACCCCCGCTATTCTGTTTCAACACTCCCGCAATTCTGCCTCAACACCCCCGCTAATCTGCCTCAACACTCCCGCTATTCTGTTTCAACACTCCCGCTATTCTGCCTCAAAACTCCCGCTAATCTGCCTCAACACTCCCGCTATTCTGCCTCAACACTCCCGCTTATCTGCCTCAACACTCCCGCTATTCTGTTTCAACACTCCCGCTAATCTGCCTCAACACTCCCGCTAATCTGCCTCAACACTCCCGCTATTCTGTTCCAACACTCCCGCTATTCTGCCTCAAAACTCCCGCTAATCTGCCTCAACACTCCCGCTATTCTGCCTCAACACTCCCGCTAATCTGCCTCAACACACCCGCTATTCTACCTCAACGTGGCACTCGGGTGGAAACGATCTTTAGAGGAAGTGGTTAGGCTAAATGAATAGCAAAACAAAACTCCTGTGGAAGTGTCCAAGGGAATGCGAGAGCACGGTGAAAGAGCTTCCACGTCCCTGCGCCGTTTCTCAAGGGACCGTTACACTAATGGCGTGTCAAGCACGGTTAGCTTGGTAAAACATAGGAAAATAGTGGGCTTTCCTGAGTGCTCGGCCTTCGGCCATGTATTCTAGTCCATGTATTCTGGAGTGCCAGACACATCGAAAATAGCAATGTTTTTTCAGACATTGACTTGGACCTTTTCCAGAGAGAACGGTTTGTTCCAGCAGGCTTACACGCTTAGAGTTCGAAAAACATTTGGCTTAACTCTTTTGACAATCAAACGGCTTCAACACTGACCTGTGACTCACAACCTGTGGGCTATGTAGAGTAATAGCACGTTTCCACGTCACAGGTCTGACGCACAACACGTGACGTGGCAATTTGTTCACCCAGCTAATGGTTCACCTGACAAATCTTTCACCAACAAATAATTTACAGACAACCGAATAACCGACGACTGGTTCACCGACAGCTCATTCACGAGAAATTATTCACACTGCAAAAGCTCACTGACAATATTTTGCTTGGGTCACCGACAAATCGTACACCGACAAATCGTACACCGACAAATCGTACACCGACAAATCGTACACCGACAAATCGTACACCGACAAATCGTACACCGACAAATCGTACACCGACAAATCGTACACCGACAAATCGTTCACTGGATAGTAACATATTGTTAATATTCTTGTCGCGTGTTTAATTTTTTACATTAAAAGAATATCAGGGAATTGATGTATTATAAATATTTAAAGCTTAATTTCTATTATTTAAGGGAAAAAAATACACACACAAAAACTAGAGATCTTACAACGAGCTAGCTAAACAATTAAAATGGACGCTCACTTAATACAGGAAACCTTTATACTTTCAACTTTTCATTTTTTTAATAATTTTCCAAATCTCTAAATGAAGTGATAATTATTTTTTTAAAAAGTCAATAACACCAAAAACAAAAGTGATTCGGTCAATTAGTTTGAATTTCAACCAATCAAATTGCTTGTAAGAGCACCCAAAATTACATAATAATGGGGGTTGATTCTAAATGAGCACCTCATTCTACATAACAAAATTTTGATCTATGAATATTACCTATTGCGGGTATAGCTAAAAAGATTCAGTGAGATATAGTATACAATTAAACTAATGTATGCAGAGCAAGACTAAAACAAAGTCACAGGTAAACATATAAACAAATTTGCAAATTAAACTGGCCGTCAACTCGCAGGCCTTCTCAACACAAAATAAACAAAAGTTACACATTAAAAAATAGTATGGCCAACCGCCCTAGCCATAAGTTACAACTAAATACACAATCTATTGCCAAATTCAGGAAATCACACATCAGTGTAAACAAAAATGAAGGTCACATGCCTCTGTCAACATACGACCACTTTTGGCCCCTCTGGGGTTACAGGTTTTAGGCCAACACAGCCACATTTAGCCAAAAACAAAAGGGTCATGATGAACTATAAGCATCAGGGAAACCTATAAGTTACATGAAATCACACCTAAAGACATCCGTTCGGTAAAGCCTATCTGATGATTCAATTCAAAGTTGAATCCACCAAAGACAAGGCTTGAAAATATGTCACCTGCAGGAGTACCCCAGAATGCAAAACATCAGGGTTAAAAATAAATTGCATGGAAATCATTTGAGGCTGTGTCTACTAATTAATCACAATGTATAAAATACAATAACAATTACAGATAGACTTAGAGCCCAAAGATCTCCAGAGCAGGGCACACCTCTCCCGAGTACCCCAGGACACACGACCAAATAACTAACAGAAATAAAAATATAAACAGTAAACATGGGCGCCCACAGGTGCACCCCCTGGATTCTGAGTAGTCAAAGTCTAGCCAATATTTCGCACCACCAAATCAATGAACTTCTAAGTAGCAACTGAACATGTAGTGCTCCCACTGGTTAATGTAGTAGTAAATTAGCTTAGGCGTATGGAATGGATGGCCAGCCATGTACGCGCGTGCCTCTGAATTCTGAGTAGCCACATTTTAGCCAATTTTTAAAAATATTTTATAATGAAATTCATTTTCCAGATCTGTTTTGTTTTTATTACGTAGATGTAGATTTAGTCAGAATCCAGGGGGGGGGGGGGGTTACAAGTGCACCAACATGTACCCACCTGCGGGTGTCCAAGCATTATTGATTCAAGAGTTTAATAAATTAACATTCAGTAAAATTTTGCGCATCATCTGCTATGTGTAAATCTAAAGGCCTATAATTGGAGTGTAGTAACTTAACAAGTAGTGCTTCCACTGAAGTACAGTTGTAAAGATATGCTATTATTGTTACTAGAATAGGCAGATATGTAGTTTATGCCCGACCATGCACGATTTATTATAGGCTTTCAATTCTTTCCTCTATAAAGGGTGTCACATATTCTATAGCATGTTAGTCGCGACGATTTGTTTTAATTTGCACATAGCTATAGTTATTATGAATGCCACAAAATCAACTTTCACAAGACATTCTGTATGGTGATTTATTGCTTCTAGAGTAGCCATTCTGTCTAGCCCTGAATGAGTGATGAACTCGAGTGTCCAGCTCAATGAGTGATGAACTCAAGTGTCCAGCTCAATGAGTGATGAACTCGAGTGTCCAGCTCAATGAGTGAAGAACTCGAGTGTCCAGCCAATGGTTACTGAAACAAAAAGGTAGACGAAGGCCCTAAAGAGCATTGACCATAACAATATGACGGAGCAGGTCTCTTCATTTCACATCCTGACCAAGAGCACAAGACTACATGTGTGCACACCAGATTCAAGAGCACAAGACTACACGTGTGCACACCAGATTCAAGAGCACAAGACTACACGTGTGCACACCAGATTCAAGAGCACAAGACTACACGTGTGCACACCAGATTCAAGAGCACAAGACTACACGTGTGCACACCAGATTCAAGAGCACAAGACTACACGTGTGCACACCAGATTCAAGAGCACAAGACTACACGTGTGCACACCAGATTCAAGAGCACAAGACTACATCCGCCCCTGTGTTAGATTTTTTTTCGCGACTTTTTTTTCCTTTTTTTAAAAGTTTAATTTTTATTTACATGCTTGGAAGGGGGGGGGGGTAGGAGAAACAAACAAAGGGCGTGTAATCAAGATCGACGATTAGTACATTATGTTTTGTAACGTGGTGTGTAAAAGTAGTTCTCGTGACCTAAATGACCCAGTTTGATGTATGTACCTAAGTACACTGGCCACCGGTCAGGTGATCCAAAATGTGACGTCAAACAGAACATTTTAAAGGCTTTTATTTGTACATAAAAGAAGAATGCTTCTCTCACTAAGTCATTAAGACTTTAATTAAGAGTGTATGGATCTAAACAAGTGTCATTATCACATCTCTGCAGAGTGTTTAGTGTTTTCGCATCTCATTTATTTTTGATCTTGTTTTTAAAAAAGGTTGTTTATTTCAAGTTCAAGAATTTAATAGACTTCCGTCGGTTTAGAAGTACGAGTTGTTTGGTGCTACAAACCAAAGGACCGAGTAGAAACATAAGGTTTCAGAATAAACCTGGATTCATCTTGAAAGTAGATTTATGTAGAATTAAAATTGAAAGGATCACTTTAAGAAAATAGAACTCTCTACAAAACATGTCTCTTCTGTCTCATGTGTCTTCTGTCTGTCTCTTGTGTCTCACGTCTCTTCTGTCTGTCTCTTGTGTCTCACGTCTCTTCTGTCTGTCTCTTGTCTCACGTCTCTTCTGTCTGTCTCTTGTGTCTCACGTCTCTTCTGTCTGTCTCTTGTGTCTCACGTCTCTTCTGTCTGTCTCTTGTGTCTCACGTCTCTTCTGTCTGTCTCTTGTGTCTCACGTCTCTTCTGTCTGTCTCTTGTGTCTCACGTCTCTTCTGTCTGTTTCTTGTGTCTCACGTCTCTTCTGTCTGTCTCTTGTGTCTCACGTCTCTTCTGTCTGTCTCTTGTGTCTCACGTCTCTTCTGTCTGTCTCTTGCTTTTCTTCCTTCAACTTTTATTTTTAGTCACTTCAGTTAAGACAGACTCACCTCGTGGTTTCATCAGTCACTTCAGTTAAGACAGACTCACCTCGTGGTTTCATCAGTCACTTCAGTTAAGACAGACCCACCTCGTGGTTTCATCAGTCACTTCTGTTAAGACAGACCCACCTCGTGGTTTCATCAGTCACTTCAGTTAAGACAGACCCACCTCGTGGTTTCATCAGTCACTTCAGTTAAGACAGACCCACCTCGTGGTTTCATCAGTCACTTCAGTTAAGACAGACCCACCTTGTGGTTTCATCAGTCACTTCAGTTAAGACAGACCCACCTCGTGGTTTCATCAGTCACTTCAGTTAAGACTGACCCACCTCGTGGTTTCATCAGTCACTTCAGTTAAGACAGACCCACCTCGTGGTTTCATCAGTCACTTCAGTTAAGACAGACCCACCTCGTGGTTTCATCAGTCACTTCAGTTAAGACAGACCCACCTCGTGGTTTCATCAGCCACTTCAGTTAAGACAGACCCACCTCGTGGTTTCATCAGTCACTTCAGTTAAGACAGACTCACCTCGTGGTTTCATCAGTCACTTCAGTTAAGACAGACCCACCTCGTGGTTTCATCAGTCACTTCAGTTAAGACAGACTCACCTCGTGGTTTCATCAGTCACTTCAGTTAAGACAGACTCACCTCGTGGTTTCATCAGTCACTTCAGTTAAGACAGACCACCTCGTGGTTTCATCAGTCACTTCAGTTTAGACAGACCCACCTCGTGGTTTCATCAGTCACTTCAGTTAAGACAGACCCACCTCGTGGTTTCATCAGTCACTTCAGTTAAGACAGACCAACCTCGTGGTTTCATCAGTCACTTCAGTTAAGACAGACTCACCTCGTGGTTTCATCAGTCACTTCAGTTAAGACAGACTCACCTCGTGGTTTCATCAGTCACTTCAGTTAAGACAGACCCACCTCGTGGTTTCATCAGTCACTTCAGTTAAGACAGACCCACCTCGTGGTTTCATCAGTCACTTCAGTTAAGACAGACCCACCTCGTGGTTTCATCAGTCACTTCAGTTAAGACAGACCCACCTCGTGGTTTCATCAGTCACTTCAGTTAAGACAGACCCACCTCGTGGTTTCATCAGTCACTTCAGTTAAGACAGACCCACCTCGTGGTATCATCAGTCACTTCAGTTAAGACAGACCACCTCGTGGTTTCATCAGTCACTTCAGTTAAGACAGACTCACCTCGTGGTTTCATCAGTCACTTCAGTTAAGACAGACCCACCTCGTGGTTTCATCAGTCACTTCAGTTAAGACAGACCACCTCGTGGTTTCATCAGTCACTTCAGTTAAGACAGACCCACCTCGTGGTTTCATCAGTCACTTCAGTTAAGACAGACCCACCTCGTGGTTTCATCAGTCACTTCAGTTAAGACAGACCCACCTCGTGGTTTCATCAGTCACTTCAGTTAAGACAGACCCACCTCGTGGTTTCATCAGTCACTTCAGTTAAGACAGACCCACCTCGTGGTTTCATCAGTCACTTCAGTTAAGACAGACCCACCTCGTGGTTTCATCAGTCACTTCAGTTAAGACAGACCCACCTCGTGGTTTCATCAGTCACTTCAGTTAAGACAGACCCACCTCGTGGTTTCATCAGTCACTTCAGTTAAGACAGACCCACCTCGTGGTTTCATCAGTCACTTCAGTTAAGACAGACCCACCTCGTGGTTTCATCAGTCACTTCAGTTAAGACAGACCACCTCGTGGTTTCATCAGTCACTTCAGTTAAGACAGACCCACCTCGTGGTTTCATCAGTCACTTCAGTTAAGACAGACCCACCTCGTGGTTTCATCAGTCACTTCAGTTAAGACAGACCCACCTCGTGGTTTCATCAGTCACTTCAGTTAAGACAGACCCACCTCGTGGTTTCATCAGTCACTTCAGTTAAGACAGACCCACCTCGTGGTTTCATCAGTCACTTCAGTTAAGACAGACCCACCTCGTGGTTTCATCAGTCACTTCAGTTAAGACAGACCCACCTCGTGGTTTCATCAGTCACTTCAGTTAAGACAGACCCACCTCGTGGTTTCATCAGTCACTTCAGTTAAGACAGACCCACCTCGTGGTTTCATCAGTCACTTCAGTTAAGACAGACCACCTCGTGGTTTCATCAGTCACTTCAGCTAAGACAGACCCACCTCGTGGTTTCATCAGTCACTTCAGTTAAGACAGACCCACCTCGTGGTTTCATCAGTCACTTCAGTTAAGACAGACCCACCTCGTGGTTTCATCAGTCACTTCAGTTAAGACAGACCCACCTCGTGGTTTCATCAGTCACTTCAGTTAAGACAGACCCACCTCGTGGTTTCATCAGTCACTTCAGTTAAGACAGACTCACCTCGTGGTTTCATCAGTCACTTCAGTTAAGACAGACTCACCTCGTGGTTTCATCAGTCACTTCAGTTAAGACAGACCCACCTCGTGGTTTCATCAGTCACTTCAGTTAAGACAGACCACCTCGTGGTTTCATCAGTCACTTCAGTTAAGACAGACCCACCTCGTGGTTTCATCAGTCACTTCAGTTAAGACAGACCCACCTCGTGGTTTCATCAGTCACTTCAGTTAAGACAGACCCACCTCGTGGTTTCATCAGTCACTTCAGTTAAGACAGACCCACCTCGTGGTTTCATCAGTCACTTCAGTTAAGACAGACCCACCTCGTGGTTTCATCAGTCACTTCAGTTAAGACAGACCCACCTCGTGGTTTCATCAGTCACTTCAGTTAAGACAGACCCACCTCGTGGTTTCATCAGTCACTTCAGTTAAGACAGACCCACCTCGTGGTTTCATCAGTCACTTCAGTTAAGACAGACCCACCTCGTGGTTTCATCAGTCACTTCAGTTAAGACAGACCCACCTCGTGGTTTCATCAGTCACTTCAGTTAAGACAGACCCACCTCGTGGTTTCATCAGTCACTTCAGTTAAGACAGACCCACCTCGTGGTTTCATCAGTCACTTCAGTTAAGACAGACCCACCTCGTGGTTTCATCAGTCACTTCAGTTAAGACAGACCCACCTCGTGGTTTCATCAGTCACTTCAGTTAAGACAGACCCACCTCGTGGTTTCATCAGTCACTTCAGTTAAGACAGACTCACCTAGTGGTTTCATCAGTCACTTTAGTTAAGACAGACTCACCTCGTGGTTTCATCAGTCACTTCAGTTAAGACAGACCCACCTCGTGGTTTCATCAGTCACTTCAGTTAAGACAGACTCACCTCGTGGTTTCATCAGTCACTTCAGTTAAGACAGACCCACCTCGTGGTTTCATCAGTCACTTCAGTTAAGACAGACCCACCTCGTGGTTTCATCAGTCACTTCAGTTAAGACAGACCACCTCATGGTTTCATCTGTCACTTCAGTTAAGACAGACCCACCTCGTGGTTTCATCAGTCACTTCAGTTAAGACAGACCACCTCCGATTTTATTACATACACTCAATAACAGTAATACAAATATGACAAGTTTTTAAAGTGAAGCCTTTGTACCAGATACATTTGATCATAGAGGTATTCACGAAATGTCTAACAGCGTGGCAATAGAGATATTTTTAACCCTGAAAGAAAAATCGAGAAAGAGATTGTAGAGCTTTGTTAACGCCAATGACGTGAGATGTGTGGCCGAGAGGTCAAAACCGCTTGGCAAAGGCTCGGTCACCTACCATGAAGCTCGACTATTGCCAAATTGTTCAATCTATCTTCGTGAATTGTTGACCTCAAGTAATTGAATGACAACCCAATATGTCAATTTTGTCTAGTATTCAGGAGATTTTTATGATTTCAGGAGATTTCCATGAATCTGTGGACAATCAGAAGGCCTCGGGAACCCTGTAATGTAAGTTGTAATGGTTTAATTTAATAATATAAGCCTATAATTAGCGCGGTGCCTATGAAAGTGCGGGGCCCGCTGTGGCCGCATAGATTGCAGTGGCCTAAGACCGGCCCTGAATGGAAGCCTTCTCCCAGATACCTCCTTCCCACACAGGTCCACAAACAGAGTTTGGGCAATAGCGCAAAGTCCATGGTAGAAGTATAACAGATGTGTTTTGATACTATCTGCTATATGAGAAAAAAAAAAGATTGGGTTTGTCTGTAATGGTACAGAATGTAAAAAAACAACAGCTGAGAAGATTGATACCTAGAAAGATGCTTCTTAGAATTAATGAAATAAATTGTTTTGAAATACTTTTTTTTGTTCTGCAATAAAAAAAAATATTTAAGATCTTCAAAATATCACAAAACAGAAATATGTAAAGGGGGTAAACTCATGAATTTCTTGACGGGTATAACACTCCCTGTGGTTAGTTCCCTTACATCGGTAAACTAAGAAGGGGTCTTACGATGTTATAAATTTTTCTTTCTTCTGTCATAAAATGTTTTGTTCACACTGTTTTTAACGCCATTTACTATGAGCTTTATTTTCAGATTAAATTTATAAGGTTAATATATTTTTATGTATGTATGTATATCTTTTAGTATATTTTATTTCAAAATTTTGTATTTTTAATTTAACAAAAAATAGAATTAAAAATTAAATTTAATTGTGACCCAAAAAAATGCATCAGCTCTTGACAGTTAAACGAGAATAATTCGTATTTTGAACATTCATCTACAACATAGTACTCAGCCACCGCACCCGTTTTTTTCTTTGGGTTAAGTTATACCACCAACAAATTTCTACTTGTCGCTTTATATTGTTTATTTATGCTACAGTAGTTTATTCCTTAAAATAGCCGAGACCGTATATTACAAATCGAACTTATAGACGTGATTACTGTGTAAACATTGTATCGTGAGAATCTCCAAGGTAATGTTATGGTTTATGGTCTGTCAATGCATGATCTGTTTTCCCCACTAGATAATGTCAAGAGTTGGACAAAAGCCTAATAATAGCCTAAGCCTCTCTTTCAATCACACTACATCAGCAAGGTTTTATTTCCTACTGACATAATATGTTTTATGTAGACATTCGTATTGTTTCTCATGGCAACACCATATTCTCCTATAACCATTTAAGCAAAATCTGTAGTCACCTAAAAGTACTTATTCTTAGCTAAGGATCTGGTCGTACCAAAAAAGAAAATCTATCATTTATTTTTGTAACGCTTTAATACTTCTTTCATTATATATAGACCTCCTAGGCTGTTCCTTTAAAATAGCTCATTCAATGTGTCTACAATCTATGGCAAGTTCTTAACGAGTTTTCTAAAGTAATGCACTTTCTTTGTGATCTTATTTCAAGGCGAGTTTAGTGGGACTTAACAATTAAATGCCCTGGATGTGGCAAGGTATGTAGGTCACAGCTGGGGCTGCGTAGATACGGGAGATAATGCATTCATTAATATTCGGACTCGAAGACAAGCCTTATTATTAACTACTAAATATCAAAGGATTGACGAGACCGCTGTTTATACAACGAAGATTTATTCTGTAAAGGAACACAAATTGTGACTTCTCAGCAAAGGCCTGATCTGTCTTTACTTTTTTACATTAATGACTCGTCCTCACATTTTTGCGTCATCAGTTTATGCTCTCTCTCTATAAATAGCTGCCTTGTTTATATATTATCACTTTTAAAAAATCTATCCACGTTGCACCCTTTCAATCCGGTATGAGGTCAGAGGGGCGGGGGGATTGACGAATACAATTTCATCTTTTCTTCACAATTTCACGCCATCAGCGTTGATTCTTTGCAGTGCTCAAATTTGTGAGGGAAAGCTCTCCTTGACATATTCTAACCGTCCACTGTTGCGTCTGCCCCCACCCACCAACTTCCGCCTGTCACTGTGCCTTGTAAGACTTGCACATGTCAATATGGTACAGATAAAAGTAAAAAGAAAAAAAACATTTGTTGCAGCGCCAGCTGATATAAATCTTATCTTATCTTTTCTTATCTTATCTTATAGACGTTACTTCAAAAAAAGATATTTAGGACCTACGTCCTGCTTTTGACTACATAAGATAAGCTAAGCGTCATTTCAACAAATATGACGTAATCACACGTCAGGGTGTTAGGTGTGCAACCCGTTGTCTCCCCTACCTTTTGAAATTCTAAAGCAGCGTACACAATGGGTCAGCAACAGCTTTCGTACGCTCCGCCATGTTCTAAAACTGTGTCACTGAGCAAATGCTTCCCACCAATATTACAAGTTATATTGAACGTATAAAATCGAGAACATGTATTTTCTCCACACTGCCTCCATTTGGAAGTCTATCCCATTCTGTAATCACCTGTTGAAACTGAAATAAGAAAAGAATCATCCAAGCATGACGACAAATACACGAATTCTGGCAATCCGTTCTTTTGCCCACTTCTGTTCCTTATTATAGACTTGAAGTCGGTCTCCGACTAGACAATAGGGGAAAGCGCCACCACTCTCAAAAGACGAACACTGCTTCTCAAAGTCTAAAGTAGAGACATCTACAATCCTTCGTAATAGAGTAAGACAGCGTTGAAGCGTTATGTACGTGTGTTTAACAGTAATAACAATTTCCTCAAGAATAATTGATATGTTATACACCACATGATAGGAGTTGAAAGATGGACAATGAATGAGAGGATATCATGAACATAATATTAATGATAAGAAACAAATAATAACAGTTTTGTTTTTATTGACAAAAAGAAAATCTGCATTCGACATCGCAATACCGCTATCCCATAATATATATAAAAAAAAAAACAGAACAAGAAGTACCAAAATACTAAAACCTAAGCTTTGAGACTATGCAACCATGGCAGCTGTCTAAAATAATATACCCTGCTGTTATATCAAACGAGAGGTTAATGACAACTGACTTCGTAGAGTTATTGGAAGCCCTAAGTATCTAAGTAGATCCTCTTTACCTATCATGGGGCAGTATTGATGCAGACCTGCCACACCATTAAGAAATTTCTGCAATTAATTTTGTTTCCCTAGAACGAAGCTCGAGCCTGGCTGTGCCAGATAATGAACATTAATTCATTTTCTATATTTAAAAAAGTAACAACAATAAATTGTAATTCATTATGGGGTACAAACAGATTTCTTTTTGAGTACCCTTTAATTCAAAACCAATAGCATTCAGACCGCTCAAATAAATAACGGGCGGGCCCGTTTGGTCACATTTTTTGGATTGGTCTTTCTTTTGATGACTTAAAAGTTCTATTAATAGATCATAAAGGGAATGGGTAACATGTAAATCGGAATGCGCATTAAAATATATTGATTCAAGCATTATAAAACTAATAATGACTATATAATAATATAATTATTAATGAGATAAGTCGTTGGTTTGTAGCACCAGACAGCTGGTCCAACTAAACCTTATGGGCGTATCACTTTTTATTTTACGATAGTTTTAGAATATAGCAGCTTGAAAACTTCTTTCAAATAAAATAAGATAAGAATGTTTAGTTGGTTCAAAAATGTGACAACGATAAGGCACCCCATCATTTTACTACAGTAAATTATAACAACGTAAACTCCAATACAAACAAAATAAACTTCAAGAGAATATATTTACAGAAGTGTTAATATATATGCCAGGCGCACAGTTTAGCCGCAGACCTATATATATTATATCTAGACTTGACATGGAGATATTTAACACTACAAAAAATGTCGTGAAGAACTTTAAAAAAAAAAAGTTGAAACAAGGCGTTGTTTTGTAAAGTAGTTATAAGAAGTAAAGTTGTTGTTTTTTTCAACCCTAGCCTATGTAATATACTTTAATGTAAAGATCTAGATCTCGTAAGCATCGGAAATAAGAGCACTCTTGTCTCATAATTATTATTTTGCAATTTTTAGATGCATAATCTAGAAAGATCTAGGTATTTAATCTATTTAAATGTACATAAGATGACTAAAATCAATAGACGTGAATTATTTCTATCTAGGTCTTTCGGTATATAAACTTAATGGAAACTAACAGGAAATGGCTTTATTTTATGAATTTGCGTGAATATTTAGTTCTGTGATTAATACATAACAATCTATATATATAGGTCTGTGAGTTGATCAATCGCGGATAAGATTTTGTTTCCGTTTTCCAATCTAGATATAATATATATATGCACCGGATAGTACTTTTTGATATCCGGCCGGAGCCGGATATAACCGGATAGTAAAATTAGATATTCGGCCGGAGCCGGAGCCGGAGCCGAATACCTACATGACTTAAACAGCTCGTTTTACTGAAGTTTTTGCAAATCTTCTATATAACATACCTATATTCATATTATTTTGTTATTTTTTATTTGTTATTACTTTCTTACTTTAAACTCTATCACTGATTGATAAATTAAAATCAACAGCATTTTTTTAAAAGATATGCTTATGCTTATGATAAATAAACTAATCTTTGTAACATGTATTTTACACCATCAACTTGTCATTAGGCTCGTGTTTTAAAGGCCACAAACCGCTTCTGGTTTATATCTTATACAGATAGTGGCTTAGTAAATATCTTAAGTAATTCCAGTAATAACGAGGAGTTACTTGACACTCTTAATTAAATTTTATTAAGAATATTGTGATTCAATCAAGACACACACATAACACAAGAGTAAGATTTAAAGTTAACACGTTGGAAAAGTAATTCAAAAGTGATATTTATTTATTTATTAAATGTTGCGAAGCATAGATTTAATTGTAGTCTGTAGGCCTATTATTGATAACAATGTTTAGATCTACTGTTATAAAGATCTAAGAGAATTAGGAAAACCAACTATAGAAGAAACAAAATCACCCACACCCTCCCTACGAAAAAAAAACAAACATAAATAGACTTTGTGTTCGACTGATTGCAACAACCTGGTCAGATAGACGTAGTGAGCCTACACATGTAGTCCTAGTGTAGTGTGAATAGTTGATGGTGTTGACCTTCAGGTGTTTTTTTTCCTTGGGCATACGCAATAGTGTTTAGTGTGCAGGCGAAAAAAGATAACACATTGGCATGATCAGTCAAGCATATAGATAAATTATCTCTGTACCTTAGTTACCGAGGTCAAGTGTTTCTTAACATTCCAGCATATTTTTCTTTGTTTGCTAGATCTAATTGTGGTGCTTTAGATCAATTTATTTTATGCGATGTTAAATTTAACTGTAAGGTTTTCCTTTATATATTAATAGAATTAAACAATGAAATTGGTTTTCTTTCTAAAAGTTTTAATACAAGGGGAAAAATACATACACGCACACATGCACATATTTAATTTATTTTATTGTGCAACGAACGTGTGTTCAGCGCCCTAAATGACATTTCTTTATAAGTAAACAAACTTAGTGTCACCATCTAGTCACCTCTAGACAGTGTCAATATTTCTCAACAATCTGCGTTAATCCATTCTGGCTTAAGAATGGTCAATGTCTATCAATACATTGTCATGAATTAAACAAATAAGAAGTTGGGGGTGTTGAGCCCTCCCTTTAAAGATACCCCTGGTCAGTGTCTGTTTGGCTTGTAGTCCAGCCTCCTAATTGAGACTTAAAGTTAAACAAACTTATTGTCCCGGCCAATAGTATAAAAGGTGTGGCTTGTTTCCAAACCCCTAATTGACAACCTATCTCATAATAAACAAACTCATACCAAATTAACCTTATAGAAATTTGGCTTGTAGTCCCGCCCCTAATAAAAATTCTACTCCAAGTAAACAAACTCAGTTCCCTCATAAGATGTGACCTCTAGACAGTGTCAACACGTTGACATCTGGCTTAATGTGGTCAGCTGCCTATCTGTGAACTCAATGTTATGGACTAAACAAACAAAAGGAGGTGGGGGTTGCTCATCTCTACCTCTGGAGATATACCCGCACATCTAGACAGATTATCAGCGTGACGTAGTTAAGGAATATAACATGTTTACTAGACCACTCAAAGGTCAAAGACAAGCCAATGTGCCAGTCATCGCTGCTACGTATGTAATACGAATTTACAATGTAAAGTCTAGTCCCCCCCCCCCCCCCCCCCCAAATAACAAACCAAGTTCCCTCGTGTGACCTCTAGAGAGTGCTTACGTCCATCGTATCTGACTTGGGGTCACCTGTCAATCAATGAACTCAATGTGATGGGCTAAACAAATAAAAGGGGGAGGGAGTAGTTCATCTAGAAATATACCTGGTTACCTTAGAGGTGTGGCTCTTGTAGTCCAGCCCCACCCCCCAATAAAGATTAACTACTAAGTAAATAAACTCAGTTCCCTCGAAAGGTGTGACCACTAGAGAGTGTCTATACGCTGACATTAAACCTACGTCCATCGTATTTAACTTGTGGTTACCTGCCTATAAAAAACTCAATGTGATGGACTAAACAAATAAAAGGGGGTGGGAGTTGTTCATCTCTACCTCTGGAGATATACCCGCACAGCTAGACAGACGTCTGGTCAGCATGACGTAGTCAAGGAATGTAACATTTTAACATGTTAACTAACTTACTCAAAGGTCAAGACAAATGGAAAAAAGTGCCAGCCATTGCATCTCTGTCTGTAAAGCGCATTTATGATGTAAAGTTTCATCTCTATTTATATTAAGTTATTAACATGCCTTGTCTTTATAATAAACGATGTTTGGTGCATATTTATAATGGCTCTATTTTTAAGCACATTATTTTGTTTTCATATAAACATTAATACATTCTATAACAGACAGTAATGGAACGAGGTCCACTTTATGCATATTAAATAGGTGTATTTTTTACTATCCGGTTTACTATCCGGTAGTGATATCCGACCGGAGCCGGATAGCACCGGATAGTAAAATATGCCGGATATTCGCCAGAAGCCGGAGCCGGAGGGACTATCCGGTGCACCCCTAATATATATATATATATATATATATATATGTCTGTGATTTCAGCCTAAAATTTTCCATTTTGAAGTTACAAAAGAAGATTTGCACACATACCTATATATTTGTATTTCTATGCATGAAATTATAAATAGCTGGCACCACTGTGGTAGTCTTCGAATAAAAGGCTGTTATACTTTTCCCACTCTTTTTGAGACCTGGGGAAGATAGGGTTAAAAGCGCACTTTTTTTTCTCTGTGGTTAACCGCTATCTAAGATGTCTTCTTAGCAGCACAATGTCCACTCACCCTCATTCACCACCCCCAACTCCCAAATGAAGTCAACTAGCCACTAGGGCATAATGACCAATAGTCTTTACTTACACCCAAGTAAAGTCAACTAGCCACTAGATGTAATGGTCTCAAGGACGTCCTGAAAATCTCGATAGCAATAAAAAGATTGATATTGCATGTGTGAAAGCAAAGAGTCAACAAGTCAATGATAAGGAAGTTAAAGGATCGATGCAGCGCACTACAAGTTCAAAGCTTACAACATGAATACATGTTGCGTCCATCCGGTGACCATTGATGTAGAGACTTACAAGTTGAATGGTCATGTTTGAAGACCAAAAGCTGCATGGGAAAGATTTGAGTGGAAGCAAGTTTTGGAACACATAGGGAGCCTCCATTAGCACATAAGGAACCTCCATTAGCACATAAGGAACCTCCATTAGCACAGAGACAAATGGCGTAGTAAGTTTGCAAAGAAGGGTTCAATGCGTCTGGGTCTTTGACCATTTCTGAAAGCAAATTTTGTCTTTATGAATTTTGGTATATCAAATTTATTTTATGTATATGTTTCATGTGTTAGTAGTCGAATAGTCGTTACGGATCTGAGTGTTAATACACGACTGATTGTAAAAAGGTAATTCCTTCATTGGAGTGATTATTTGTTGATGTACTGATACCTACAATAGATTTTTGTCACACCTAACCTTCTGTACAGGGGCTCACTGTAGTGTACTCTTGAACCAAGGCCCAAAGATATCTTGCTAAATAACAGCACTGTGATGGCCCACTGAGACTGATGACTTATATAGACTACTGAGACAGACCACTGATTTAGTCCGTTGATATAAACCTCTGAAATATATTATGTTATGGAATAAAACAAGTCATTAAAATGATTGTGACACAAACATAAACATGAGCCTTCCTCTTTCCCTATTGTTCATGATTATCAGACGAGCGCCTTATAAACATTTTCATTTTGTTTCTTGCTTGGTTGCATGAATCAACTCCTCATTTAACTCCCTGCGTGTGTGTGTGTGTAGATAGATATGTGTAACCTAAATGTGTCTAATTAAAAAAACAAGAAAAACAAAGCGTAGTCGCGTGTTACTGTTCAGGCTAATTAACATTTGACCTTGTGAACTTTGTAGAACATTTGCATAATGAGAAGACTTGCGTTCATTGTTTTCCACTCATCGTAGTCCCTGTCTCAAACTGTCTCACTGTCTTGTAATTTATAAACACAGGTCCATTTTTATAACATACTACTGCTTCAATCAATTCATTCTTTCTTTCTACAATACCTCTATTCAACTCATAATTTCGTGGAAACCTCTGGCTAGGAAAAACCTTTTGGATGGAGCCTGGACACGGGTCTCAAATACGGCTTTAACGGGTTTCCTAGAAATTGGACCGTTATTTTATATCGTTAAGAAAAGAATTACAAGCTCACACTGGGCCATACTGGGAAACATTTATTTTGGCTGTTATAATTAATATTTACAGGTTAAAAAAAAAGAAAGAAATCGAAATTTGGCTAGAGAATGAGAAAATGTTTGTGATCGGACTATAGGTCTTCGGGTGGGGTAAGAAATGTATCATTGTTTTTTTAATCGAACATTCATTAGATATTGAGAGAAAAACAATCGCTCTAAAAGTTGTAAAAAGAAAGTATTGTCTTTTGAAAAAAAAAAAGTATTTTTAGTTGTTTTTTTTTCTTTCTTGCTTCCTCAAATTCATTTTCCAAATTCTGTTCCTCCTGATTCCATTTTGGTTTCGTTGTTTTCTTTATTTCCCTATTCCTTCTTTATTTGAATTGTTATTTCTTTTTATTTC
The DNA here is from genome assembly GCA_036873155.1 of Biomphalaria sudanica. Classification (NCBI taxonomy): domain Eukaryota; kingdom Metazoa; phylum Mollusca; class Gastropoda; family Planorbidae; genus Biomphalaria; species Biomphalaria sudanica. The sequence goes on along the minus strand of JAZGLO010005667.1, from coordinate 61,373 downwards.
TTTTTCTTTCTATTATTCAATCTTTCTTTTTTTTTTCAGTCATTTTGATTTTTACTTTCTTTCTATCATTTTCTTTCTTTTTTCATTCTTTCTCTCTTTCATTTTTTTCCCAAATGTTCTGACTTTTTGTGAAAAGTATTGCGTCATTCAATTCTGAAACTATATTTTAAGTAATTGAAGTGGCGGCGCACTGGACTCCGGGAAGGAAGTTGCCCCCCCCCCCCAAATTTTTTTACGCTCTACTTTTTAAAATATTACTTTTTACTTCTATTTTATTTGCACAACTCTTTCACGTCCGCCATGACAGTCCTACAAAAGGAACTATTTATTTCTGAATTCTTTAAGTCGTGACGAAGCAAGACGCATGTTGAAAGTGTCACCAGTTCGTGTTGATCTCACACCAGCGATTACAACACAGGGAGCTAACACCCTACAATCAAACATACTGAGCAATTCCCCTGCAATCTTTTATTTAACCCTTGACTCCTACTAGATCAATCATATCCCTTTCTCTGCAGTCTACTGAACCTGGTTCTCGGGCATTAAGTATTTGGTCTCTCATTCTTTTGTTGTCGCTTTTTCGTCATAAAGTAACACGTTTGCAGCTCTGCCAAATATATAGCACCATCATCCTCATAGGCCATCACAGCAAAGTCCTGTTAGAAATTAGACTGAAATAAAATAAAAATAAACAGCAGACAAAATGATATCATGAGAACAAGCGGATCAACACAGCTACAAAATTCCTAAACCACAGGGCAATCAGCGAGACATACCTCCAACACCAACTGTCTTTATTGATCTGAAGATGCTCTCGAAGGTAACAAGGGCGATGTAAGTATTTAAGGACGACATAGAAGGTTTGTCTGGGACAGAAAAAGAGCTAGCTGACTTGATGCGCATGGACTTCAGAGACAGATGGTATGCAAAAACAAATCAATACCGATAAAAAAATTATGACAATTATGCTACAGGGCTTTGAAAAGGACATTAGTATTGGAGGCGAAAAGCTGACAAGTGTTAATAGTTTTAGATACCTCGAAGCTATGGTTTCAAATGAAGAAACCAAGACTGAACTAAAGAGCACCATCTACAGCAGCACTTGCAAAGCTCAAAACAATCTGGAAAGACACTTGGTCATGGTCACATTCTTGTACACTTGCGAATCTTGGACGTTACCTGCAGAACTAGAAAGGATCATCCTAGTAATGGAATTGAGATGCTATAGAAGGATCCTTGGTATCTTATACAAAGACCGCATTACAGACAATTAGATTCAAAACTGATACATTAGTTGAAGCCCACGTTGACCTAAAAACTGCTGCTAAAATTAAAAAAAACGCGAACTAAAACTCTATGGCCTTATCACAAGGTACTCAGGGCTCGCAAACAGGGGCGTAACTAGGGATTTGGGGGCCCGGGGGGATTGATCTCTTTGGGGGCCCCTTGCATTTTCACATTCGACATATGACATGGGATAATGTACGCAAAAATATATAAACCCCAAATCAAATTGGTTCAGTATATTAGTAAACTTAACAAAAAGTAATCAAGACTCTTTTAATGAATAATACCTTTGTTTATAAGTTTAATAATGCACAAGTGAGAAATCTAAATTGATATCGCTTCACGTCGTGCATTCTGTGCAGGAAAGACATCTATAACATCAACTACATCGATACTTTCTAGTATTTGTGACTTCACTGACATTAAAGCCATGATAAGCCTCTCTTGTGTCATTGTGCTCCTGAGATAGCTTTTGATGAACTTGAGCTTTGAGAATGATCTCTCACATGACGTAATGGAAGTGACCTGAGTTAGCAGTATTCGGAGGAGGTTGCAAAGTATGAGCACACGTAATTACCATATGAAGCCTGTTTCCTCAATATGTCTATTGGTGATTGTATTACTGGTTTGTTGATGAAAAGTGCTCGTGCATCAATAACATCATTGAAAAAGCGATTTGCAATTTATTTCATCATGCAAACAGGAAAAGTAGCACAGTTTGTCATTAGCAGGTCTTCATCTAACAGGTGTCTTGGTTCAAGAAGAAACCCAAAGGTATCCATTTTCTTTCCAGCCTTTGAAATCTGCCCTTCATCTCCATATGAAATCTGTCCAGCACTTCTGTCGCAACACGTTTAAATTGCAGTTCTATTGACAGTCCTACATTAGAACTCAACTTCCAATCAAGTCTTTTCTTTCTTCTGGTTGTTTTGATTACAGGGAATCCATAGTATTCACTACCTTCTTTTGCTTTTTCGATGGATTGGGTTTTTGTCAGTTTCTCATCATTTTGCAGAAAGCATGAAAGGGTACTAATTTCTTTCCCGTATATGCAGTCCGGACTTTTGTATTTTTTTCTGAACTATATTAATTGGGCGCATGAGCTTTGACCAGAATTCAAGATAGGCAAAAAATTCTTAATTTTCCACTGCATGAAGAAGATTCTGTGCTAATATTATATGGTATTACGTCATTGTTGGTTGTTTATGTTTTATGCGCAAGCAAAAGGATTCAGAGCATACAAAAGTGGGAAAGATCCATATCTCGTTATGCTCGAGTATAGAAATACTCCAATAATACACCATCACAACTGCTGACGAGTAGAAAACTCAGGGAATCATTTCAACTGATCCCAAACTATTGAAACCATCGGTAGCTGAAAATGCAGAGACATTACTCAACGAACGACAGATGAAAAGCAAAGTGAAATACAATGCAAAAGCTAGAATACCTAAAGATTCGTCTAGGTCAAACATGGCAGATAGCAGTTGTCATAAAAAAACATTCAGCACCCAGATCTTACATCATAAAGACAAACGGAAAAACATACAGAAGAAATCAACGCTTTTTGAATAAGAGTTTAGATGAAGACATCTCTGGGTACTATGATACCGATGGAGACAATGAACTGCAAACTGTTGGAACAAACGAAACAGACAAGCAAAAGTGGACGAATTGTTAAAGTTCCTAGTAGCCAGGGCCGGCCTATGCGGTCGCAGTGGGCACCGCGCTTTCATAGGCCCCGCGATAATTCTAAGTGTACATTATTAAATTAAACCATTATAATGTTTATAAAATAACAGGGTTTTCGCGACCCCCTGATTTTCCAGGGCCTCCAGGAAATCTCATGAAAAGGCAAAATATACGATAAAGTCCTGAACTTTTTTTGAATTTATTCAAATCTCCTGAAGAATAGACGAAATTGACATTTTGGGGGTGCCAATAAATAAAAAGCTTTCATTTGATAAAAATGTATTGCAAAGACGACAATAGGCCTATTTTCTAATTAAAAAAAATAATTTTGACATTATGATCATCCCTACCCAGACTAGGCCTCGCGCGATCCGTTTTGCATAGGGCCCCGCAAATGCTAGGGCCGCCCTGCTAGTAGATATTACTCTTAAGAACTTTAAACGGAAGGGTGTGATAATAACTTCAAAAGGAAGGATGTGCTAATATTATATGATATTACGTCATTGTTTGTTGTTTATGTTTTGTGCGAAAGCAAAAGGATTAGATGGAAATAAAAATAGAGTTTCCATTGGATTGAGGAAAGAAATTATAGACGACAAACCCGAATAATGGACTATTCTAGCATTATTAAGAATAACTTTTGGATCTGTCATACTCGATTCTGTAAATTTTGCTTCAAGGTTAATTAGTGTAGCCATAAAATACTCGCCATTTAGATCTATTATTAGTAAAGGTAACAAGATACCTAGAATTCGCTGTATATCATGCAGTTTTATTCGTGGCAACAAAGTTTAAAATGTAAAACAAACTTTACAAAAAACTTTGATCTCTGTGGAAAAAATATTTTTAAAATGTCAACAAAGTCAACGTACTGATAGACCTAGATCTAGGTTTAGTCTTTGTGATAAATTTAATCCATAAATGTTGAAAAAAAAAGACACAAGATGACACTATTTGTCAATCAAATATATTAATTTATGTATTTACAAATAAATTTCGGGCACCCATTTGGGGGCCGCCCCCTAGGTGGGGGCCCAGGGGGATTAAAAAATTCTCCCCCTCCCCCCCCCCTTAGTTACGCCACTGCTCGCAAAGTCCTTTCTTCAGGAAACAGAAAAGGAAAAAGTAGCCGTTCCATTAGAACTTTGAATGATCTATAAAATATCATGATGTCGGATTTTCAATATCTTTTCTAGTTTACGATATCTAAACGGGACGGACGGACGGACGTACAGACAGACCACACAAAACTAATATCGTCTTTTCCCTTTCGCGGGCCGCTAAAAAAAGACAGCAACAAAGAAACAAAAATATTATGTAAAAATTCATTAAATAAGAAATGACATTAATATGAGGCGTGGGGTACACCCAGAACTCTAGTTTTAGAAACATTCTTTAAAAAAAATCAAAGTATTCATATAGTAGAATTTGTCAACTAGCGAAGCGAAATGTATTCATAGCTAGAAATGCGTCTTCCCCATTTTTTTTTTTTTTTGTGTGTCAGGGGGTTTAACTCCGGACAAGGGGTGTAAAACGTGACACAGGAGGTCAAAGGGTAAGTTTTCGAAAGGGCGGTCATGCCGCGTCTGCCACTACTAAATGAACATGGTTATGGTTCTTGGTAGAATTAGATCAACACTTAACTCAAGCTATAGTATATAGTTGTATAGGAAATAAATATTCCACAATCGATACTTATTTGGAAGTAACTTTTTCATTTGGAATTCTTGTAATATATAGGGTGAGTTTTACAATTCTTTATAGCTGTCTAAACCTCAGAACTTTTAGTTATTAATTTAGACATGCCTAGGATTTAAAAATGTGTTTGTTATACATGCGTGTTTGTAGGTTTGTTTGTTTGATACTGTTTTAATGTAAATCTTTTTAATATGTTGTTTTCAACATCAAAACAAATAACGGCCACGTGAGCACAAACATTTTTTGTTAAATCAATCAATTAACGGTTGATTGAAGCTGTTAGTAGCTAGGGACAGAGTAGTCGAAATTAAAAGTTAGGATTAAGGTTAGGGTACCAACGAACAACATAAGTTTAAAATAAAACTACCGCCCCAGTCCCTAACACAATAACAGCAATGTGGTTGAAATAGTTAAATGACTGTGTGACTGTGTCTAACGGCTAACGAGGTGTCCAAGTAACCAGCCCAACGACCATCATCTGATAAACTAATGCCAATAAATATCAGGTACATATCAGAACTGAATGAACACATTATCACAGTAAGACTTCATCGATCTTCGAGCTCAGAGACTCCAGGATTACCAAATCAACTGTTTTTCATGCATCTCGAGATATTTTGCCCAAAATTTATCTTAAAACAAATAAATTTTCCTCATAAAAATTGATGTGACTCGTAGTTGACCTGTTTACCAAACGCCCTGTGAGAAAGTTCTAAGCAGTTTAAGGAATTATAACATTATTTTCCCCATGAAATAGACAGAACAAGAACCTTAGAGCCCAACATCAAATAGCTGGCTAAAACAAACAGTAAACCAAAATCTTTATTGAGCATAAACGTTTAGTAACGTTTATTTAATAATGTTCTTGATTTGTTTGACTGCCAAGACTGTGTGAACATCACCTTACTGTATTTGTCCCAGAAAGAGGAATAAGAAAAGTGTTTTTCTTCCAGCGTCTTTATTAAAGTGGGATAAACTTCTATAGCAATTATGTCAAGGTAATATAATTTGTGTGTCAGTAGACATTGTTTTGTGTTTTTTAATCCCAGGTAAAACAGTAAACAAACAAAAACAAAACAGACCTAAATATATGACTAAACCTTTAGACAATTTAACCAGAGGTGACCATTCCTGATTGAAAGTTATCATCGAGTGTGTGGTCAGGAAAACGCCAGAATGATGTTAACTTTACCATAAATATTACGTAACCCTTTTTAAAAAATACAAATTTTCTTTTTTTTTTATTTTTTTATTTTTTAGTATGTTTCCTTTTTTCTTTTTTTCTTTCTTCTTTCTTTGTTACCTTCTTTTTGTTACTAAATTTAACATGTGATCCTACTAGACAGTAGACATACTAGTGTTAGACTCTAAACACATCTATACAAAATGTAAACTTCCAGAGACACTAAGCCAGCTGGCACCACACCTTATAAAGTCAACATTCTTCTATTTCAACATTGAAACACAACAGACCAACACAGTTCCAGAAACCTATTCAATGAGAAGGCTCTGTCGTGTTCATATTTATTTTGGTATTCAGCGTCTACTTGCGGTCTGTGTACCTATTATAACGTTGTCCTATGGCTATTCAGAAGCGCCCAATATTTGTTTAATAGGAATGAGCCATGGGTTTTCCTCATTCAGAAATCTGGGTAGGTAATCTGGGTAGGCAGTCTGGGTAGGTAGTCTGGGTAAGTTGTCTGGGTAGGTAGTCTGGGTAGATGCCCACATGGCCGAGTGCAACTCTAGATGGTCCCTAATTTGAAACCTGCTCGCTCTCGATGCGTTCTACTCTAATATGTACTGCAACAACTGAAGTAAAACAAAAATCTTTTAGCCTAGAAACTAAAAAAAAAAAAATGAAATCGGTGTCTGTTCACTTAAAGGCTTGAGTTTGTTGTTTGTATTTTATTTCTCTGTACCTTTTCCCCACCCATTTTCTAAATGATAAGTTTTGAAAATAGAATTTGCTAAAAATCTTATAATTCATTATTTGGAACAGCAAAGTGAAGATTAGCAGGCGTTCAACTCATCTCAACTCTACAATAATATCGGGTTTTTTTCAAATGAACTGCTAGAGTGATTTTGTCGTAGGATTTACACTCCCGTGTCACGTGACTAGAAAGTGACAAATTGTTTGTACGTCTCCTTCCTATCCCCTCGCCTCCACACACTCACCTGTAAACCAAATACAATAAGCATGACACAGTGTTAAAAAAACATTTTGAATTATTAAAATGCCTGTGAAAGATTCTAAGTTTCAAACCGAAGTCCTTCCGTCCCTTGGCTTGCTTTGCACTTGATTAGGATAAAACCAATGAAGAAAAAAGTAATAAAAACAAACTGTGCGGTGGTCGAGTGATTACGAATTCCTCTATGATCTGAAGAACTCGTGTTTGTATCCCATAAAGATAATTTTGATTGGGGATCTGACAACGTTCGTGAGTCTAATTACCTGTAATTTTTTGGGGAAGTGCAAAATATTAGGTTTGCTGTGCTAGTCACGTGGTTGTACATTGGTTTCTCAAAAAAAACTGAACTTTGACCCCATAAGCACGACGGAAGAGAGGAGTTGTCACACATTGGAATGGTCCCTTTTTGTACTTGTCACACATTGGAATGGTCCCTTTTTGGACTTGTCACACATTGGAATGGTCCCTTTTTGGACTTGTCACACATTGGAATGGTCCCTTTTTGGACTTGTCACACATTGGAATGGTCCCTTTTTGGACTTGTCATACATTGGAATGGTCCCTTTTTGGACTTGTCACACATTGGAATGGTCCCTTTTTGGACTTGTCACACATGGGAATGGTCCCTTTTTGGACTTGTCACACATTGGAATGGTCCCTTTTTGGACTTGTCACACATTGGAATGGTCCCTTTATGGACTTGTCACACATTGGAATGGTCCCTTTTTGGACTTGTAACACATTGGAATGGTCCCTTTTTGGACTTGTCACACATTGGAATGGTCCCTCTTTGAAGTTGTCACACATTTGAATGGTCCCTTTTTGGACTTGTCACACATTGGAATGGTCCCTTTTTGGACTTGTCACACATTGGAATGGTCTCTTTTTGGAATTGTCACACATTGGAATGGTCCCTTTTTGGACTTGTCACACATTGGAATGGTCCCTTTTTGGACTTGTCACACATTGGAATGGTCCCTTTTTGGACTTGTCACACATTGGAATGGTCCCTTTATGGACTTGTCACACATTGGAATGGTCCCTTTTTGGACTTGTCACACATTGGAATGGTCCCTTTTTGGACTTGTCACACATTGGAATGGTCCCTTTTTGGACTTGTCACACATTGGAATGGTCCCTTTTTGGACTTGTCACACATTGGAATGGTCCCTTTTTGGACTTGTCACACATTGGAATGGTCCCTTTTTGGACTTGTCACACATTGGAATGGTCCCTTTTTGGACTTGTCACACATTGGAATGGTCGCTTTTTGGACTTGTCACACATTGGAATGGTCCCTTTATGGACTTGTCACACATTGGAATGGTCCCTTTTTGGACTTGTCACACATTGGAATGGTCCCTTTATGGACTTGTCACACATTGGAATGGTCCCTTTTTGGACTTGTCACACATTGGAATGGTCCCTTTTTGGACTTGTCACACATTGGAATGGTCCCTTTTTGGACTTGTCACACATTGGAATGGTCCCTTTTTGGACTTGTCACACATTGGAATGGTCCCTTTTTGGACTTGTCACACATTGGAATGGTCCCTTTTTGGACTTTGGACATTGGAGTTGCCACATAGTGGAGTGGAGGTGCGGTGGCTGGGGACCTTGGTTTCGAATCCTGGTGAAGACAAGAATTTTAATTTTCGGGATCTTCGGGTGCCTCTGAGTCCACCCAGCTCTAATGGGTACCTGACATTAGTTGGGGATAAGTAAAGGCGGTTGGTCGTTGTGCTTGCCACATACACCCTCGTTAACCTTTAACCCTAACCCTGACCTTCACATCATCTGCCCTATAGACTACTAGGTCTGAAAGTGGAACTTTACTCTTTTTACATAGTGGAATCGTCACACTTTGGAGTGGTCACAAAGTGGAATTCTTTAATAGTAGAGTTGTCACACAATGGAACCATCACACATTGGAGTTATCACACATTGGAGTTCACACATTGGAGTTCTCACATAGAGAAGTTGTCACAAAGCGGATTTTTTAAAATCGTGGATTAGTCATAGAATGGAGTTGTCATAGTGGAGCTTTTACAAAGTGGAGTTGTCACACAGTGAAGTTGTCCACAAGCGGAGTTGTCAGAGGATGGAATTATCCACTGTTGGAGTGAGACAAGGTTTCCATACTTTCACCATCTCATGTCAATATCTTGAAAGGAGAATGGAAGATGCTCTCGACGGCTTTGAGGCTCCTGGAGGACGAAAAATTACTAACTTGTGCTTTGCAGACGATGTGTCTGGAAGGGATAAAAGAAGAGCTAGCAGACCTGGTGATGGGAATAGACAAGACTTTCGCAGCATATTTTATGCGAATCAATACCGAAAAAAACACAAATTATGACCAATGGATTACAGGGTTTTGAAAAGGACATTAGTATTGGAGGCGAAACGCTGACAAGTGTCAGTAGTTTTAAATACCTTGGAGCTATTTTCTCAGATGAAGGACCAAACCTGAACTTTAGGCCAGATTCGCATAGTCCACGCCAGCATTTGCGAAACTCATAACAATCTGGAAAAGGATCATAGCAATGGAACTAAGATGCTACAGAAAGCTCATAGGTATCACCTACAAAGACCGCATCACAATTGAAGAGATTAGAAACAGGATTAATATACTAATTGTACCCCACGATGACCTGCTTTGTATAATCATTTATTGTCGAATATAATACACGAATCAATTAAAAACAACAAATTCATTAATTATTAGTTGTTATATTTATGTATTGTGTTGTATATAGAAAAAGGTAGATAAATCCTTCAGAATTGAGAGATATTACGTTATCATGCGGTTATTTCCCTTAATTAAGATTACTTTCTTTTTAAGAAGTTTTTTTTTTAGATCTTGTTTTGTCAGGTACAAGAAATGACTAAGTGTGGGAGAAATAACTTGTGCAAAATTTGTACCAGACATACATACAGACAGACATACAGACAGACAGAGTTGATATAAGCTTTTTGACAACTAGATAAGTTAGTTTCGGACTTATGAATGAGACCCTCCCCCTTTTTTTTTTGAAAAAAAAACAAAAATTCCTCTTATCGGCTTGCAAATTCTTCATGGGTTGGAAAAGAAATAATCCTGGAACCTGCATGGGCACTAATCTCGAGAACGGCTCTAACGATTTTCCTAGAAATTCGACCGAAAGGGAAAACCCTGGTTTCACCATTACAGTATTTCAAAATATAATCTTCTTAAAAAAAATTATTCTGGTGGTCTAGCATATCCAAACTATGAACACGTATTCATCGAGTATTCACATCATACCAGGAACATTTTTCGCATCGTCTTCTAAATCTTAATCTTTAGACCTATCTCCAAACCAGAATCTTCTGTAGCAGAGGTTCACAAGTTTTTTGACCCGAGGACCCTTTATATAGTCAAAACTTGTACAAGGACCCTTAAAAAGTTACATAAATACATATTATAGAACTACAATTAGAAAACTTAGGAAAGACATCAAACATTAAAAATAGTATATATTGAGATGATAACTTTTATTCAATTGAAATTTAAAGAAATAATGTCTTGGATAAGGTTCATCAGATTGTATAGTGTATTTATGTCCGTTTCAAAGAGCACATACTTCCAGTCGGTTACTTTTAGTTGTGATGAGGTACATTGGTTCATCACGGCAATGAATCCACGTTGAACCAAACAAGAAAGCCGACACGTCTTTACCCGTGATGTAGAATTTGTGGTATCCTTGATTAAACATGACCCCAGTTTGAGAAACACTGTTCTATAGTACCGTATTACCGTATTTCTTGATCCAGTATTCTAGTCTTATCTTATATAATACAGACGTTACTTCAAAAAAGAAGATGATTACGTCCTACGCGTCATGCAATAGTCTAAAACTATTACCTATAATATTGCCGTTGTCTTGATCTGTATCACCAAACTAGAATTTTATTTACTGTATGTAGCCTTATAGATCTACATGGCTTAATTTTTTTCCCCGGGTGGTGGGGGAGAATTGGTACAAAATGTTATAAGCTCTAGTAACGAGGAATCGTCTGTTTTTTGTTTTAAAAAACTAAGATTGTACATTTTATGCACATATACATTTACATTTTTTTGAAACAAGAATTAATGAGTAAAAGTTTCGGAAATCTATATTCTATTTTATTTTGCCGGGCAGACAAATTCTAATTAAAACTAATCCTTGTATCATTATTTTGTCTCTGATGGTTTCAATAGTTGCGAAATGAGTCTTTGCTATGAAATGATATTTTCATTACTATTATTATATTTTTGTAATTAAGTATAGGTTAAACATGTTTTAAATTTCTCTTTAATTCTTTATGATTTAATATTTGTGAAATGTGAGAATTTATATATAAAAATTAAATAAAAAAATACAAAACCCACAAAAGAGGCTGGTGGGCCCAAATAAAGAGGCATATAAGGCCCAAAATAGAGGCAAGGAAAAGAGGCCTAAGGCCCAATAATTCCTACGATGACAAAGCTAAAATTGAATAGCGCAAATTCTGAAGTTTCCTAAGAAAAACAACAAAAACAAAAACAATCTGGATGTTTTGAGCACTCACTAATGCTCCTATAGCTGCGACTGTTACGTTTTAATTGATGAACTCCAGCGGGTAAATTGAATATAACAGAGCCTGAATACACAAGCCTCTCTCATAGTTTGAGAATGTCTGAGTACTGACAACTCACCCTCTATAAAAACTTCTCTGTGTGTGTTTGTGTGTGTCCCAGAAATGTTGGACTTAACAAGTAAATAAAGACATTGCCCTTCAAAACTCCGAAGATCATGCATTTCGTATGAGATGTAAGGCCCATGTGGGATGTATGTGGACTTTCACGTGTCTAGAGGGGGAATATAGGACAAGCAAATGAACGCAAGAACTATGAACAATATCTGAACTAAGTTTTATTTTTTTTTACATTTGCTGTTGTGATACCATAAAATTCGTTTTTTTTTTGTTTTTTTTTTTGCAATGTAATCTTTTGAAAAGTGAATTTTTAAAAAATCTGGATTACAGTAATAAGGTAATTACTAGTAATATTTCGCAACGTTCTTATACTTTGACTATTGCTACAATGTAAGTCTCCGGAAGATAGATCAATCTATTCTTTTAAAGGCAATTTCATTGTTAAAAAGTTGTATTCTTAATAACTCGAACACTAAATAGTCCAATCTACATTTCCCTATAAGTTATTATTGAAACCAGGGGCGGACTGGGTATCATAATCGGCCCGGGCATTACCATATAAACCGGCCCACAAATGGCATGTCGTATATTTTCGGTGGGAGGGGATTTTTACCCCACTCCTTTAATTTATATATATATATTAGTGTGTGAATACTCTCTTCCTATAATTAGTGGAAAGACAGTACACACCGCCAAAGGGCAGCTAGGGACACCGGGGGAGAGCTATGAGCTCCACCCAGTGGGGTCGGGGCGAAGCCCCGGAACCAAGCACTATTTCCGTTATTTTAAGCTTTAAAAATGCATATTCAGAGGTATCTACAGTGCAATTAGCCTGCTACTCTTCCGCTAAAAAAAATTCAAAAATCAAATCTACTATTCAATCGAGTCCAGCGACTGGTAGAAAATGGTAACTATAGTTTTGCTTTAGTTTTTGTATTGGAGGGGGAAGGGAAACCACAAAACCCCTTTTGGCTACACTCATGAAATTTGGTGACTGTAGTTTGCTTACGTTGGCTGCACTAGGGCAGTAAGTAAAGTTTCCCTTTCAGACAATGAGGTCTGAGGCAAGTGATGGTTTTAAGACCCTCCCCTCCCGGCTACGCCCATGTGTTTTATTATAGGTGTAAGCCTAATTCTCTTTCAAAATATAAAAAGTTTGATAAGGCATCGAAAACTGGATGGATGCATTCGTAGGATTACATAATGTATTCTATTTATACATGTATGTAGTCTGAAAGGTATAACCTATACAATAGCAGCCTAATGAGTTTGAAGCTTTTTGATATTACTTATAGATTACAGACGTTTCTTCAAAAAATAAGATTGTTACGTCTTACGAATTTCGTGTGTCAATCTAGTCATGCATGTTGATCTGTGACTTAAAATATTCTAAATCATTGGTTTTCCTGGCTGACTCAAGCTACCTATTCCATTAAAAGATAAGAGAAAGCAGAACGGTTAGAGAGGCACTTACTTAATGCGAAAAGCTCTTGCTTCCTCCTAGTACATTCTCAAAAACGCGATTTGTATATGAATATACTATGACCCATTGTTTAAAATTTAAATCTCCATTTATTAAATATCGGATGTGACAGCGCTATATAAATTATTGTAATAATTTTCAACATTAACGACTTCATATTTACCATAAGTTTGCCATTAATTATAATAGTATAAAATTGATTTAGATCTAGATTTATTTTTTTTTATATTTATTTTTTAAGCCTTAAGTGTAGTATTTTTAGATTTCTGTTATTAAAAATAAACAAAAAGAAACTTACTTTTTGTTTTCAAATCGCAGAAAGTAGAGCTTTATATTCATATTGAGCTGTGAAAAAGTTGGGTGGTTTGCAATTTCGAGGCTGTGTGTAATTTGTATGTGTTAAAGTTAATTTCTGTTAAGTATTTTTAAAGAGCTAATTGTCGCGCCTATCTTTTTTTTCATTTTTTCCTTGCTGCGTTATATCAATGTTTTCTAACTTAACCTCTCTCATCCCTCTTTTTGGTTAAATTTCATTGGAACCATTAAAAGACGAGGGAGGGAAGGAGCAAAAAAAAATGGGAGTGCAATTAAAGGCCCGGGCCGACCACCAAAATGATTAGGCCAAACAGAACCTCGAAGACATCAATGCAGTCCATGCCGCTCGTGCATAGCAGAAAGTACGCTCTAACGTTTTGCAAATGATAAAACGTACAGTGTATAGTGCATTTTTTAAAATATTCTTGTTGAATTTCAAACAAAAAAACTTAATTGCAATAAGAATTAAAAAAACAACAAGAAAACTTGTTCGGGCCTTTGTGTCTTGCTGTTGTCATTTGTTTTGTTTTTTAAGTAGTCTTCATTGAATTTTTTTTTCTTTGGTCGCGACCAGACCGGCCCATTTGGTACCGGCCATCCGGGCATTTTCCCGTTTGCCCATATAGCCAGTCCGCCCCTGACTGAAACTTAATCTGAATTAATTGATAAGGCTCTATAGCCCAATGTATGATCGAGATTTAAGTGTTCAGTTTGAGATCAACAGGAAGACAGTTTAATTCATATTTATTGGTGATCTGAAAATGAAAAACCTTGTTTGGTGTTGAATAGCTCCTAGATTTATGGTCATGCAAATGTGCAAATCATCCCCTGCAGAGGCCAAAGAAGTCTCTCGATATGTCCAAATTTCAGCATTGGACAACGCCGTAATAATACAACAAGCCTTACTCACAGTTTGTCGAAGACTGGATGATGCTCTGGAACATGTACTTTTGACAGTTCAAAGTTTTGTTATGTTTTTCTTGATAGAAATTTGGCTTTGAAAATCTGAGTCTGAGATCACAACCGACTTTCTACTAAGAAGTACTGACCTTCCACTGTGTCTTCGTAGTTTTGTCTTCTGTGTTGTGTGTAACAATGTTAATGAAATCAAAATTGCCATTTAATAAATAACAATAATTAGCTGTTTTAAAAAAAGATAAATCATAGTAGATGATTAAGAGACTTGCAGAGTAAATGGATGAGAATTGGCGCAACACGTCGACCTAATTCTCTCGGTCAATCCTTTCCTTTGTGTCATGACGTCCTGGGACGAGGTAGGTCGTGATCTCCGAAGGTGTCTTGTTAGTTGCAGTGGATGGCCATGAACTGTCCAGCACGAGAGAGTTCCTTCGCTTCGCTGGTCATTGCCTTTCTTTTATATTACAGACGTTACTTCAAAAGAGAAGATAATTACGTCCTAGACATTTCATGTGTCTATCTAGTCATGCATGTTAATCCGTGACTTAAATTCTGCTAAGTCACTGGTTTTCCTGGCTGCCTCAGGCAACCCATTCCAAGCTCTAATAACACTAGGGAAGAAGGAGCATTTGTACAATTTGTTCTAGCGTATGGAATAAGAAATGTTATTCTATCTTTGTGTCTTTCTGAGTATTTCATCAGGTTTCATTTTTCTATTTGCAAATTATGATTCAGTGCTCTATGTATTATAGCTAGTTTACTTTTTATTCTTCTGCCCTGAAGTGTCTCTTAGTTTAGTGATTTTACTATTGGTGTTACACTAATCAAATTGGAATAATCGTTTGCTATATATCTCACTGCTCTATTAAGTATTTGTTCTAGTTTCCCAAACAGAGGAGGCATATTCTAATATTGGCCTAAAAAAGGTTCAATAAAATTTTAGTTTTATGTTCTTATTTGATTTGTAAAAATTTCTTTTAATACACCCTAATCTTTTGCTTGATTTTGTAAGAGTTTCATCAATATTGCATTTCCATGATAACTTTTCAGTTATTATTAAACCTAGATATTTTTGAGTTTTTAGTCTGTGAGCAGTCTACCATGAATAAAATAAGTAGTTTTTATTTGTTTCACTTTTTTTGTTACTCTTGATAAAGAACATTTTTCTGGGTGGAAAGACATGCTCCAATATGATTCCCATTTCTGTAATTCTTCTAAATCTTCAGTTTCTTATGTTATTTTTATTGTTCTATATATTATGCAATCGTCTTCATATAATCTGACTTTTGTTCCTGAACTAACGAAATATGGTAGGTCATTTATGTAAAGACAATTCCTTGAGTTTACTGGTAATTGGTGTTGATTTAGATCCAGTTATTCTTACAGTTTGTTCTCTTCCTATTAAGAAATCCCAAAGCCATTGGTGGAATGAACCATTTATGCCAAAATATTTTATTTTTCTAAACAGGCTATGGTGGTCTTGATGGGGTAACATTTCACACAGGCCGCTAATTCCAGACTTGACATGCTGGGTCTGACAAAACCTGATGAACACAGTTATCTCTTCTTTGTCTACACTTTGAGTTTTAATTTCCCCTTGACGTTCATTAAACAAGAACATTGAGTAAGATAGGGACAACAAACAAGAAGAGAAAGCGATATGAACTAAGCTTGAGGTGTAATGAAACCTATTGAAAAAAAGTGATCAGTGAAAAGCGGAAGTTCGAGAAACGATGAAAAAATAAAGACAAAATGAACGCCTTGTTTAAGATCAAAGTTGGCAACTAGATAAGTAAAATTACTTAGCGCGACAATACAAAGAAATACAGAATTGACTCTACATTTCGTACACTGGCTACACCAAAAAGCTTGCTGTATACGTATTTCTCGTCATTTATGAAAATCCCAAACTATGAATTTGTCAACATAAATTTTTAGGGTATTAATAAATAAAAAAAAAAAAAGATTTCAAACGCTTCAATAAAATATCTTTGAGGTAGTACAACTTAAAACGCGAGTGAGTTTAATAAATGTAGTCAAGTAAAGCTCCCCCTTCAGACCTCGCGAACTATGGGGCAGGTAATGTGAAGGTCATCTGTTTCTTTGACCAACGGTTAACGAACAGGGTTTGATGTGGCCAGCACAACGACCAATCCCCTTTACTTTTCTGAACTAAAGTCAGGTACCCATTAGAGATGGGTGGACTCATGGGCGAGCTAAAAATCCAAAAATTCAAACTCAGTCTTCACAAGATTTGAACCCAGGACCCCAGGTTCGGAAGCCAAGCTTTTAACCCCCAGCTACCGCCCCCCCCTAATTTATTTGTATAACATTAAGAGAAAATCTTTTCTCTCACTAAGTGTAATATTGGCTACGTCTCCACGTTGACCTGTCCGCGGTCGGTCTTCAAGTGCTTACGTGTTTCTCAGTGGGTCCTACCTGAATGAGCGTTGACCTGTCTTTCTTGACCTGTGTATGTCCTTGACACTCTTATAGCGAAAATGTACATTTTTTTTTATAAGATCCGATATAAACAGCTAGTGTCTTATTCAAACAGAATAATTTAATTGTAGAGAAATCTTTGTATTATTCCTCTATTCAACTTGCAAATACATCGCAAAATCTTGGAACCTGGACACGGATCTCGAAAACGGGTCTAACGATTTTCCTAGAAATTTGACAGTTATATTTATCTTTGTGGAAATAATTACTCCTGTATGTAATCATGATTAAGAGTCAAATCAAAACATAGATGTTCATTTTGCGCACAATCTAATAAGCCTGGATTAATATCAATTACATTATAGAGTTTTAGCAAAGCAAGAGAGAAAACTAAACTCATTCCACTTGCACTGCCTTCGAAGAATCTTAAAAATAACTTGGAAAGAAAGAGTGTGTAATACCGAGATATGGAATGAGGAATGTGCCCTTATCTTTGTGTCTTTCTGAGTATTTTATTAAATTTTGTTTTAGTAATTAAAGATTATGGTTCAGTGTTTTATGTATAATTGCTACTTTACTTTTAAGTCTTCTGTCCCGAAGGCTTTCTAAATTTAGTGATTTTACTAAAGGTGTTACTCTAGTCAAATGTGAATATTCGTTTTGTTATGAATCTTACTGCTCTATTTTGTGTCTGTTCTAGTTTCTTAATGTTTTCTCGAGTTGAGGGGCCCCAAACAGAGGATGCATATACTATTATAGGCCTAACCAAGGTTAAATAACATTTTAGTTTTATGTTCCTTTCTATTTGTAGAAATTTCTTTTAATAAAGCCTAATGCTTTGTTAATTTGTTTGATTTATTAATATGCCTCTTATTGGCTATTCCAGCCCCATACTCTATTGTTTGGTTCAAAACCAACAGCCGATATTAATTGTTTTCAATTTATATCTGTATATGTGAAAAGAGCCATAATTAAAAAAAACAACAACTGATTTTTATGTTGTTTTTTTTAATTATTGTAAGTTGATTGCATAATTTTTGCATTTACAGGAGGAATTTCTTTGAAAAAAAAAACTATTTCTGGTTCTTTTTAACAGAGAAACCAAAATGCTTCCAACCTTTCGTCTTATCATAGACAAGAAATGCAGGATTTCAAGTATCTATCCATTTAAACTTTAAAAGCGTAGCAACCATATCAGTAAAAGGGGCTCCACTCGAAAAAATTGTGTGTACCAGGGGGCAAAACTGGCGATATAGGCATTCGTGTAAATGCCCGGTGTGCCGGTACCCACTTGGGTCTCTTGGGCCACCGAAAGGTCCTCGTGAATGCCAGTAAAATGTTTTAAGATTTTATAATATTCTTAAAACAAAAACCACTTTGAGCGTCGAGATAAAAAAACACTTTTATACTTAAAAGTCTAATACTAATCTAAAGCATTGCGTAAATACCCTACATCCGTATATAGTGCCTTGATTTCTTATAGTGATCGATGTTAGTGAATATAATGAATATGTTTGGATGAATCTATAAAGAGAACGTCAATAACGTTATATAGATGGCATTGTCCAGTAACATAGGAATTTGTATATTATAGTGAATCCATTGCTTGTCATGACGTGATTACTTGAACGCTATAGTAATTTAACTAGACCCTAGAGCTATTGTATGTCAAAAGATAGTTCTTGCAGTGGAATTGCTTTTTGTAGATATATTGACACAATAAGTATGACTCGATTTGTTCTCTGCCGGACACAGCTTATAGTAGTTGGTGTGTGGGTGTGGGGAAACGATCATATTCTTAATCCCGGGCCTAGGAGTCCCTTGCTGCACTACTCTATGGTTCTAGTTGAGTCAATTGAATGTCAAGAATTAGACAGTTAGTAGACAGTTAGTCAAAGATCGAGTCTTATGGTTAATTGTCAGTTTAAATCTGTGATTACACTTGTGTTAACTGTCCGCTCATTGCATGGACACTCTTGGTGAATTATTTGTAAGGTGGTAACAAGCAAAAAAAAAAACTATTAAAAAACAAAGCTATCTGCCATTTATCTGAAAATTACAGGGTTTATCTCCCTTTCTGCTTTATAAAAAGAAAATTAATCAATTAGTACTAAATGATTAACTAATTGATTATTTTTTATTGCATCAAATAATTATGTAAAATTTCAATCTGATCCGAGAATGAGAAGTGGGAGAAAAGAGTGTCCAACTGGAATAAGGGGACTAAAGCCATATATATTACACATATCCACATATCTCATTAAGTAGCATTCATTTTACTTATCGCCTTCAAAATCAAACCAAATATTTAATCACCAAGAATCAATGAACACATTTTTAAAATGATTCATGCCTTGACAGATTTAATGAATAAATATACAGTTTTAACTTGATCATATAATGGGAAATGGGAGAAAAAAACATGTTCAAGCTTTTTTACCAGACAGACAGAAAGACGGACAGACAGACAGACAGACAGACAGAGTGAGTTGCTATAAGCTTTGTAAACAAAAGTTTTATTGTCGTATCTCTAACCTACATTGAGTGTTTCAGTACATCCTGCAATAATACATGTTGTTTTTTTTTTGTACGGTTCGTAGTTGTTTTTTAGAAGTTGTATTAATCAAACCAATTAATTTTGTTTTTTTTTTTTTCTTTTATAAAAATAGTGTGTGTGTGTGTGTGTGTGTTTTGTGTTTTACATGCTTCGGACTTTCTTTCTGAAAAAAAAAATCTTACAGGTCTTATGTATGTACGTGTATAAAAAAATAAGTTAAAAGTTTAATTAAAAGTAAACAAACAAAAATGTGTGTTTTTTTATCTAGTGCTTAAGTGATCACTAAATTTTTAAAATTATGTATGGGAATGTTTGTTTTTTCTTGTGTTAAAAGTAAGCTAAGCTGGTACTATTATAGATGGCTTGAAAGCTTAATAGCGGTACATGTTCTTCTAATCGACTCGGGGCGAGGCTCTGATCTATATTGTGGACTATAAATGTCGCAATTTTATACAACTTTCTATTCAAACGTTGGTTCAATGCATGACAGCGGTTCTCAGACTAACTGCCATGAAAGGAACTGCTAAACACTGCAACATTAATTTTATTTTAAAAAAAAACCACAAAAAAAAAAAAAAAAAAAGTAATTTAAGTTGTATGTTGTTAAGATATTACTTGACCAGAGATCTAAGCTCTGAAATGTTAACACGCTGTCTAGGGGTTTGAATTCAGTATTTCATAACATTTTTCGTTTATTCAAAGCACATTGATGGTTCAGAATGAAATAAAAAAATATATCTCTTTTTAAAATAATACATAAACAGGATTTCACTATTTTGACGAAAGTGTGGTTAGGGTTAGGGTTAGGGTTAGGGTTAGAACCATCGCTTTGCAACAGGAAAATAAATGGAGTATCTAAGATTCTGGATTTGAATGCACGTAAAACTACCTCCACTCGTTCTTGCGGTATGCGCGTCGTTCAGTTGCCTCGAAGGTCCCCGGGTTCATACCCTGCACGCTGCCATAACTCGTCGTCCTGTGGGATGCTTGGACTAGGAAATAGATTATCTTCAACTTTGAAGGAACTTCTGAAACATGTCAAATACTTTAAAAACTTTTTTTTTCACAGTTAAAAAAAAAATATTTCGCCTTACGTTCTATGAGTTA
The DNA here is from genome assembly GCA_036873155.1 of Biomphalaria sudanica. NCBI lineage: Eukaryota > Metazoa > Mollusca > Gastropoda > Planorbidae > Biomphalaria > Biomphalaria sudanica. The sequence goes on along the minus strand of JAZGLO010005667.1, from coordinate 40,987 downwards.
CAAAAAAAAAACAAAAAAACGGTGTTTGTGTGTTCTTTGTTTACATGCCAAGTTTCGAAACGAGGAACAAGGACCGATGAATTTATTATTTCTTGAGCAGAGCAGACGTGACCAATGACCATGCAGAATTTTAAAATTGGAGAACCTTTAGCCTAGAAAAAAACATTTCAAAGGACAAAATAAATAGATACGAAAATGCAGGCGATATTTAGGGGAAGGTGTCTCAAAGCAGAGTGTGTGTGTGTGTGTGTGTAGGGCGCGTAGGCTTATTGAATAGTTCAATTGATCTCAAGACAAGACTCGTTTGAAATGAATAGAAAATTAGATTGGGATTTGACTCGGCACAGTTTAAACAGTTTAAAATGTGAAGAACATTATAATGAGAGCTTTAAAATACACATTTAATAAAGTTGTTTGGTTAGTCTTGAGAGCAGTCACTAGTGTCAGCGTGGATCTTAAGAATTCCTCTCTCCCACTCTCTCTCTCTCTCTTTTTCTTTCTGTCTCTCTCTCTCTTCTCTCTCCCTCTCTTACACACGCACGCTCTGTATCTATCTATCTATCTATCTATCTATCTATCTATCTATCTATCTATCTATCTATCTATCCATCTATCTATCTATCTATCTATCTATCTATCTATCTATCCATCTATCTGTCTGTTAAGTGATTAAGAGATACATTTATTCGCTCCACTTTCTTTCGATTCCAGGAACTCCCTGTAGGGGGGGGGGCGTGGGTCTAAGAGGTAGAGGCAGTCATCTATGTGAGAAAGCTTAAGATCTAAAAGTAAAAGTAAAGCAGTTCTGCTGGTCGCTCCATTAACATTGTCAGTTGACTTGCAGAAGATTCTCTGATGTAGGCCAAAGTAGAGTCGAGGTTTACGAGGTTTACCTCACACAAAAAAAACTATTTGTAGGATATGTGTGGTATAAAGTAGTATAAACTGTTTGACTTGCCTATCTAAAAGGGATTGTTCGAATCCCTGTTTGAGCCGTCTTTGTTAGGCGTCTATAAGCATCACGAAAATCTTCTTGCATTTACACCTAGAAAAGAGATTGGACCATAGAACACTCTCCCCACACTAGTCCTGATAAGAGATTGGACCATAGAAAACTCTCCCCACACTAGTCCTGATAAGAGATTGGACCATAGAACACTCTCCCCACACTAGTCCTGATAAGAGATTGGACCATAAAACACTCTCCCCACACTAGTCCCGATAAGAGATTGGACCATATAACACTCTCCCCACACTAATCCTGATAAGAGATTGGACCATGGAACACTCTCCCCACACTAGTCCTGATAAGAGATTGGACCATGGAACACTCTCCCCACACTAGTCCCGATAAGAGATTGGACCATGGAACACTCTCCCCACACTAGTCCCGATAAGAGATTGGACCATGGAACATTCTCCCCACACTAGTCCCGATAAGAGATTGGACCATGGAACACTCTCCCCACACTAGTCCCGATAATAGATTGGACCATGGAACACTCTCCCCACACTAGTCCTGATAATAGATTGGACCATGGAACACTCTCCCCACACTAGTCCTGATAAGAGATTGGACCATAGAATACTCTCCCAACACTAGTCCCGATAAGAGATTGGACCATGGAACACTCTCCCCACACTAGTCCTGATAAGAGATTGGACCATGGAACACTCTCCCAACACTAGTCCTGATAAGAGATTGGACCATGGAACACTCTCCCCACACTAGTCCTGATAAGAGATTGGACCATGGAACACTCTCCCCACACTAGTCCCGATAAGAGATTGGACCATGGGACACTCTCCCAACACTAGTCCTGATAATAGATTGGACCATGGAACACTCTCCCCACACTAGTCCTGATAATAGATTGGACCATGGAACACTCTCCCCACACTAGTCCTGATAAGAGATTGGACCATAGAATACTCTCCCAACACTAGTCCTGATAAGAGATTGGACCATGGAAAACTCTCCCCACACTTGTCCCGATAAGAGATTGGACCATGGAACACTCTCCCCACACTAGTCCTGATAAGAGATTGGACCATGGAACACTCTCCCCACACTAGTCCTGATAAGAGATTGGACCATAAAACACTCTCCCCACACTAGTCCCGATAAGAGATAGGACCATGGAACACTCTTCCAAAACTAGTCCTGATAAGAGATTGGACCATGGAACACTCTCCCAACACTAGTCCTTATAAGAGATTGGACCATAACACATTCTCCCCACACCATAACTCACTTGACGTGCATGACAGAAAGAAATACAAAAGTAATTCCATCATTTTTAACTTACAAGATCTAGATATATTTTCTGTCGAAATGCAGCATGCAGCATGCAGAGTGTTTAGACAATTGTTTATTGAATGAAGTTGAAAAGAGATTATCGTTTCTAATCTTACATTGTCGTTCTCCTGTGGAGGTTTGTAGACATTGCTTCAATTCGTCAGGCTGTGTTCTCTAGTCTTTCATTAACTACGTATGAGCATGGAGGTGCAGATGGGAACAAAGAAGAAGATCTGTCACTAGATGTGACGTCTGATAAAGTCTTTGTTTTTTCTTCATTACCAAGCTTATATTAACTCACTCTGTATGTCCGGTAAAGAGACTGTACACGTTATTTCTCCTACACCCAATCTCTGGTTTTGTTGAAATCTGAAATTTTGGGTACTTATCCCTTTTACCTGAAAACATAATATTCAATAAAATGCCAACCGATTTTTTTTATTAACTATTGGTATTTAATTAAGATGAATTAGTCCACATTTTTACAATCACCACTAGTAAAAAGTGTGAAACAAACAATATATAACTACTATACAATCTTCTTTAGTAATAAGGGCGTACCTTGCAGAGTGATGAGAATGTCGGCTTGAGGAGGCGTGAGCAGTGAGTTCGAATTCGTTTCTCTTCCCTTCCTTCTTCGTAAATGCTTGTACAAAGTGATTACTGTAAACTGTCTCCAGATCTCTCTTTCTGTCTCCCCTCCCTACCCCCAGTTTCCCAACTGGTCCCAATAAGGATAGGCCCATAGCGTATTGAGGAGGTTAAAAGCATGAAATAGCGCTAAACAAAAACAATTGGTAAAAATATTTTTAATCCCATGATTATTGTTGGCCTAGATCAGGGGTGGGCAACATTTTTGTATCAAGGGCCGCATTAAAAAAAAAGGTTTGGGAATGGCGGGCCGCTTGCTTACTGTGTAGAATATCTTTTAACTCATATTTGCACTGTATTATATTTACATTTTTTTTATTTATTTTTTTATACTCCACGTTGAACAATTACAACAAGAGTTAGCAGTTTTTGAAAAATATTTTATGATTTTTTTTTTAATTGCTATATTTTTATTTCACAGTATCTCCACAAATATACAGTTGTACTTAATGTGCAGTATTTTACTTTTTACACTCGTGCATAATGTTTCGGAACTGTGAAACTATCTTTTTAGTTCCTACCCCTATGACTGCTGTCAAATTACAGTCAGTCAACATTGACCAGTGATTATACTTGTTTTGTTTGCACACACAAAAAAAAGCTTGCTTACTAAATAAGAGAATATATGTTCCGGAAGTTAAATGTTGGGTCGATCGAAACCTGCCATTGTGGAGCATCACCAGAGAATGCTGACCATGTCCTTAAATGGTGCATAATAAATCAAGAGACCCGAACAAGACTCTCCAAGACTTTTCGGAGAACTGCCTGATCTGAAACCACTGCGCGGCTCATCTCAGATATAGAATTACTGATCTGAAACCTGCAACATGTAAAATGAGAACGAAGACCAATAAGAACTGATGTATATGTACACAAATAGTGTGAACAGCAGCAAAAGTTTTTTTAAGTGTGGAAATGCAGCTTTTGGCACCCATAAGACCCGTGGTAGTGCTGACTGGAACTTCTCTTTGCTTGGAGTTATGTCCTCTGGAGCTGAATCAGCTTCTGCGATAAATGGTGAGCTGATGGTATTGAAAACTGGTTCTTGTCTTAAAATTTGCTTTTATAAATGGCACAAATAAGGACTCTTAAGAAGTGTTGTACTTTTAATCCTTTCACTAGAGATAGTTTCACCTTTCAGCAAAGGAAAATGACAAAAACTATTTTTTTTTACTTGCCTGTAGAAATGGGAAAGCCTTGTTTGAAAAGATTTAACTTGTATTTACATTGCATATGTAAACAACCAATTGCAAAAAACAATTATTGAAATATTGATAACAAAGTCACAGTCAATGTTCTTCAAGGAACATAACATTTTCTTTCATGAGATTTTATATTCTTCTCTGGAAGAATCTGGATACCTTGTAGTCTGATTAGAATCTGGATACCTTGTAGTCTGATTAGAATCTGGATACCTTGTAGTCTGATTAGAATCTGAATACCTCGTAGTCTGATTAGAATCTGAATACCTCGTAGTCTGATTAGAATCTGAATACCTCGTAGTCTGATTAGAATCTGAATACCTCGTAGTCTGATTAGAATCTGAATACCTCGTAGTCTGATTAGAATCTGAATACCTCGTAGTCTGATTGGAATCTGAATACCTTGTAGTCTGATTAGAATCTGAATACCTTGTAGTCTGATTAGAATCTGAATACCTTGTAGTCTGATTAGAATCTGAATATCTTGTAGTTTCATTAGAATCTGAATACCTTGTAGTCTGATTAGAATCTGAATACCTTGTAGTCTGATAAGAATCTGGATACCTTGTAGTCTGATTAGCTTGTAGTCTGATTAGATCGTTATGTCTAGGTGCTTCACATTCCAGTAATTGCTAAACCAATTTATAATTTATGTTTGATGGCATTTTTTCTATCAAAGGTCACAAATCTGAGACTTATGTCTAGCTTAGTGGGTGCCAAACTTTTCTGACACGTTTTGTCCCAGGCAGCGTCGCCGTTGAACATCGTCGTGTCCAGTGGAATCGATCCTCCGAGCAGGGATGGTCTTAGGCATAGGCAAACTGTGCGATCACCTAGGGCTCCCGAATGGTGAAGAATTCGCAAAGGAATTAAAGAATTTATTTTAGAGAAAAAATTGCGACACGTGGATCAAGTCTTTGGCTTTTTTCCTACCAACCGTTAAATACCAGCCTAGCTCTAATTCTCTATTATGATTCTACGTTGATTGTAAAATATTTAGATCTATTTGTTAGAATACATAAAATTAAGAACTATTGTTTCTTTCTTATGGTTAAATCTCGAATCATTATTTGTAGTTTTGAGATTATGAACCGTCCGTGCGAAATGTGCGTAGAACCAGCGATATAAAGAATGTAATATTTATCGATTTAGATCTAGATACAAGAAAGGTTTTTAACTCATTGCGTATTTTTCGATATTTGGTTTTTGATTGTTTTTATACTTCATTTGGGACTACCAATTTCACTTCGCCTAGGCCCTAGGGCCTCCAATTACCTAAGGCCGGCTCTGCTACATTTCGTACTGTTGGAAGAAGTTAGCATGGTTCGGAAACGGCCCGCTAGCCTTAGATTTGGGCATCACTGTTTTAGCTGATCAGCATTAATAGAAACTTCTTCTTCTTCTTCATTTCTCATATAATTGACAGATAAGAAGTATTGAAATGGAAGATAGGTATGTGTTCATTTAGTTTTGGATGTTGATCATACTGTTGATGTGATTTTAAATGTCCAGGTTTTTATGCCTGATCTATTCCACGCGTTCCAAGCTCCAGTGGGAAGTGGAAAGGTGCGCCAGCTAGTTAATAGGAGAAACACAATTGCTATTTAATTATGATTAAGTATTTTTATGAAACTGTTAGGCTACTACTTAAAAAAAAACACTATTTCCTATAGGCTAGTGATTATACCATCGGTCAGAATCTAATTGAATATAATTAATTATTTATTTATTATCTTATCGTTCTTTGAATTTTTGTGTGAGCAGCATTCTATCTTTTTATAATTTCGAAGACTATGAGACAGTGAGACAGTCAGACAGTGAGACAGTCAGACAGAGAAGCCATTTACTTTCTAAAACGAAACTGAATTGAACAATCACGTTTAAAACATTTTCGTTTTTCTGGATTTTTTATTCTCGATTTTGTTTTTCATCTTTTAGAGTTTCAGGAAGACGTCTGACATGACATGACGTCACTATGGCTAGTGATGTCCATAATTGCCCTGGGCTGGCCGCCCGGCCTCTTAGCACAAACTAGTCTCAGTAAGTACAAGAAATCAGCTGCTCTTGAAACATAACAAATATGATTTACTTAAGATGAACACACACACACAAAATTGCCTATGTGTACTCTCTGTTTTGACGCTCATTATTTACAATTTGACCTGTTTTATTGTTTATTTTCAACAGCTACAAATATCCTTATCCTATAGGATAACTTACAAACGTTGATTGTTAGTTCCAACATGTATCAATTATAAATTAATGACTTAATTAGTATTGTATCGTGGGAAGATGAGAAAATTGGACCTCAGTGGGAAGCGTGGTCGAGAGGCCAAGTGCGCTTGAACTTGGCTTGGCTTGGCTACCTAGAAGGGGGCTCGAGGCTCGAAAACTCGGGCAGAGTTGTGTTTACTGAGCGCCTAAAGGTAACTAACTCCAAGATTACCCCCCCCCCCACTGGTCCACAAATGAGATTGGACCAAAAGCGCTCTGAGCGTGCTATTTGCATGAAAGTAGCGCTATATAAAAGCTTTAAAAATAATAATAATTAAGTTTATCTGCTCTCGGATTTGTAGCCTGGTCCTACTCGTAGCTTGGTCTTAATGGTCCTAGTCGTAGCCTGGTCCTAACTTGCTACTAATGTTTCAGCTAAACATCTAAACCATTTTCTTCATATTTGAAGGATCCAGATACTTTAAAGGTGCATTTAGTTACAGCTTTTAGATTTATTTTTGTTATAAGTTTTCCTTGTTGATTTTTTGGAGATTGAAAAAAATGTATTCAAATGACTGTGATATTTTTTTTTTCTAAAAGATTTTGTGAAATACGATGTGATCATTTGTGTGGACAGCAGTGTCACGATTGGTCTTGACAACTTCAGAGCTTTACTGAAGTCCGTCTTGACTGAGTATATAGAAACATGGCCTATAGGCGAAGACGCGGTAAGTAGCTAGTACCCAGAACAAAGGTTGTTTGTTGAATAGCCGTTAAGTTGTAATTGATGATTCTAAGCTAATGATACGATATTCGTTCAAGACACAAGGGCGTCTTCTTTGTGGTACACATTTTGTACACGTCATTTCTTTCACTTCCCATTCTCAGATCAAGTTGAAATTTTGCACACACATGTATTCATAGTCGATGACAATACACGAATCAATTAAAACAATTAACCAGTTAGTTAATTAATTAGTGGTAACAAATTAAATCTTGTGTTATATACAAAAAAAAGGGAGTCGAACCTTGCATTTGTGATATATGTGGCAGTGATTTTGCGGTTTTCCTTACCCTCATGATATAGCATACGTTAAAAATTCAAATTAACTTCAAACTAATGTCGCTATTACAGAGTGCCAATTTTTATGGTGCCTAATTTTACGGTGCCTAATTTTCTGCCTTGTCAAAAAAGTGACCAATTTACCAGTGGCCAAATTTTCAGACACCATATAAAATATATATGTTAGTTTGAAAGATAATATAAAAAGATATGAAAAAAGAGATTAATGACATTCATCCTTAAATGTGTTTGTATCGTGTATTTAGGTCAAGGTTGGAGTGATAGCCTTTTCTACGACCCTTGAGGTCATTTCTATGACCGGTAACCTGACCTTGCTGGAGCAGAAAGTGCCCTTAATGTACTATGAAGGACGGTCAACCAACACCCACCTGGCACTGGATCAAGCAAATACCATGTTTATAGTAAGTGCTACATGTAGAGCTCATATCTGATATTGCTCTCGGAGCCGAAACGCCGGGTTTTTCTTTCTTCTAGTCAATGTTTTTGTGCTATAAATATATGTCTATACAAAAATTGCTCTTTTAAGATTAAAGGGTAATGTTCTAGCGGATCCAGAACTTTGGAATGGGGAGGGGGCGATTTTTTTCTTAACCCTAACGCCCAATAAACTCTAACCCTATGCATAAACGCGCGTATATATATATATAATTGTTTCATTTCTTTACTAAAATTCGTCCGCCCTACCGCACCGCCCCACCCCCCATGGATCCGTCAGTGACTGTTCTAGAGGCGCCTCTCTAACCGGTGCGCCAGTGTGTCTTATACTTTTCGTAGATTTCCTATATGACGTATTTTTTATTGAAGAAAAAAATATTATTTTTTTTGCAGAGAAAGTACTCAGAAAGTACATGACTGATTGTGCGATTATGTGTTTGTCTCTGTGCTGTTTGTCTTATTTGACTTGACTTAATCGTATTGGCTCTTTTCTTATCTTATATGAAACAGATGTTACTTCAAAAAAGAAGATGATTAAGTCCTTCGCGTCATGCATATTAACCGATGACCTAAGTTCTGCCAAATCTCTGGTTTTCCTGGCTAGCTCAAGCAACTCATTGCATGCTCTAATAGCTCTAGGGAAGAAGGAGTATTTGTACAAATTTGTCCTAGCATATGGAACGAGGAATGGAGCATTGACTTGCAACAGCACTACATCGTTGTACCATCTTCTGTGCAATTCCCCTAAATTTGGCCCATGTCCATTCGACCATTTTTGCTTCTTGTTCCACATATATCTTGCATGTTACCTTTTGGCCTACCGGACTTTCTCTTCTTCCAGTCTACAGCCTGTCTTGCAAATATTGTTCTTCGAATCAAATTCTAAGTCTAGGCACATTTGAGATGTTTTATTTCTTGTGACGGATGTTTTTGTTGCCGGCAGCGTAGACAGTGCTCTTGCAAAGTCATCACTCTTTAAAAATGGGGAGGGGGGGGGGAAATAAAAATATGCAAACTTAATATAAAAATTACAAGAAAATGAGATTAAATGTACTTTCTGTCTCATTAAAGTCTTCAAAAGAAGGTAAAGCCATTTACATGCATAAATCCAACACCAGATAGATAGATAGATAGATAGATAGATAGATAGATAGATAGATAGATAGATAGATAGATAGTTTGGTTGGTTGTTGGTAGGCAGACTGACAGAATAAATACAATTAAATAAAGAATCAATAACAACAATTAATCAATTGGTTGGTAAATAATAATTGTGTTAGTTATCTCGAACAAGGGAAAGAAATTGAACTTGACTGATGTGGTGGTATAAGTTGAATTAGTCCCCTTTTATACCTTGTAGGTCGCCATTTTTGAAGCTAGTTTGAAGCTAACAATTGATATTTATAAAACCTTCTATCTTTAAACGCGATTCACTGGCATGGCGGTGGCTTGAGGAGGCTGAGGAGGCTTTAGCCCTCGAGTTCGAATTTAGGTCATTCACCTTTTCAAAAATATAAATGCATTTAAAAAGTGATTACCCAGATACGGCCACTCAGGTCACAGTAAGTTTTTATGTGGCCCATACACCTTAATGAGTTTGATATGCCTGATCTAAACTATTGTAAAACACAGGTTACTTATTCATTTAATATTTTACCACAAATTAGATCATTTGTATTACAATAAAGAATCATTAAAATTTAAGTCTCCTTTAATTACAAGTAGTTTCACTGTCAGTTAACAATAGTGTCGACAAAAACACGACATCTATTAATGTGTTAATTAAAACCTTCTTAAATGTCAATGCTACTTAATAAAAAATTGTCGAACGTTGAAAAATTACGTTTACATTGACATGTAACATTTTCTCCATTGCTGTCTCTGTTTCAGTCCAACGGGCGTACCGGGGTGCCAAAAGCCCTAATTCTTCTCACCGACGGCAGAGCGCGGCTACCCGACAAGGCTTTTGAGGTAAATCGACTTTGTGCCAATTCTATAACACATTTAGTGCTAAGTTTCTAAATATCTTTGTAAGTGCTAAGTATCTATGAAAGTGCTTTGTATCTATCAATTAAAGTGCTAGAAATTCTAGACAGCGAGGTAAGTGTTAAGTACTGAGGTAGCTATGTGACTGATTAGTATCTATGCACTAAAGTGTTGTAGTGTGATGTTTTATTTATTCTTGAACCACAAAACTGAAGTTTATCTTGAGTCTATCAGTTCATTATCATAATTAACATAGATGTTTGTACTTCACCGTGGACATACGATAGCAAGACCGCACTACAAACAGCGAGGTCCTTACGAACGCCGGTATGCACAGTATTGAGGGACTTCTAATGTTCAGACAGCTACGCTGCGTATGCCGACAGCAGTCCTTTTGAATGAGCTAAAAGGTGGTCGATGTAAAAGAGGTGCCCTACGGAAACCCTTTAAAGACCAACGTATGTGTCAACTTGCTTTAACTGACATGACATAGAAGAGAGCACCTGGCTGAAGGCGACTTCGGAACGAGACAGTTGGAGATTACTTACAAAGTCCGCGGGATACATATTTGAGGCCAAAAGAAAATTCACTGCCGAGTATAGATGTAGACAGCGAAAAGAAAATCTAAGTCGACCACCGGCCCACAATGGTTATGTCTGCCTTGGATGTGGCAGCAAATGTAGGTCGCTCCTGGGGCTGTGCATACTGTAATACTGCATTCCTCGCTAATTTTCGTACTTGAAGACAAGCCTTATTATTATTATAATTACTCGTTCAATTAACAACAGGCGACAACAAACAACATCCATACGTACAAAGTCAAATGTACATACGTAGCGACTCTCAGGCTGTGTAATTCTTACTTAAGCTAACCGAGCCTTACGCCTCCACCTATATCAAGTTACTCCAATTAATATATGGCGACGACAAACATGGCTAACTAGTTGATATTAAACAGTAAACAAAACTGCTATTCCTTATGTTATATCTAAAAGAGGTTCTCTACATTTTAAGCATATCTGAAGCATTACGTGGCACTTTTCGTCTCAAGAGATGATCATTGTCCTTGGCAACTTCTCATGGGTCTAAAGAAAATAATCCTTGATCCACAGCCACAGGCTTGACATTTGTTATCACCAGACGCTGCCTTTGCACTACTTGTGGTGGGATCAAATTCTGCTTTCCTTCCATTCCAGGTGGATCTATCATTGGATAAGGAAGCATTCTTCCTGCTGTTTTAATTCCATTCATTCCTTTTGCTCAGGAAGTTACCAGCGTGCACAGTCTCCATGCTCCAGGCTGTTCCATCTTGGGCAATTTCCTCAAAGTAGTCAATCGTAGCTGTAGTTCTAAAGTTCCGCTTGCGGACATTTCTGTACATTTATCTTGGACGTCCTTTGTCTTTAAAAAAAGATCGGGTTAGCTCCTAGTGATATTAGAAGACAGTGAACCCTGTTCTAATTTTATCATGGTTTTCAGTCTGTCTGTTGTTGTTTTTTTTAGTATGCACAAGTCTTACGTAACAACAGTGTCAGTGTCTGGGCCATAGGTGTGGGCACCAAGTATAGTCTATGGGAACTTCAACAAATTACAGCCAACATTACAAGAGTCAATTCAACGAGTACTTTTAGCCAGCTGACGCCAGTTGACCTGGGCATTCCTCTTGGTATGTAAAGAGTTGTAGGCATTCCTTTTTGTATGTAATGAGCTTAAAGCATTCTACTAGGTATGTAAAGAGGTTAATGCATTACACTTGGTATAAGATAATAAAGTTAAGTAAAGCCCATTCAGTAGTTCTAGAAAGTGCATAGAAATTTAAATTTGCGGATAACTAAAATGACTAGCATTTTGGTGCATCCGGTACACAAAATATAAGACATGTTGATCGACTATCTATCTATCTATCTATCTATCTATCTATCTATCTATCTATCTATCTATCTATCTATCTATCTATCTATCTATCTATCTATCTATCTGGTGTTGTTTATGTATGTAAATGTCTCTACCCTTTTTACTCAATGAGAATGAACGTAGTTAATCTAAAGCTAATCAAAGTTCCTGTACATTTAATCTCATGATCATATTCTTATTTTTATAAATTAACCCTTAAAGTGCTGAGATGTTTTACAATGGGTGCATACAAAATGGAATTACAATTCTAATGTTTAGAGGCTAAACTACCAAACGCGTTTTAAGGGTTAAGTTTACATATTTTTAATTTACTTTTTTTTATGAGCTAGTAAAGCTTCGCCCCCCCCCCCACCTTTTTTGTTTATTTAGGGCTGATGACTTTTCTGAATGAGATTAAAATAAAGAAATAAATTAGTCAATGGTTGAAAAATAATTTTATTTCTTTTTCAGTACAAGTTGAGAGTTCTACGACGTCAACTGTAATCCCACCGGCTACAACATCAACAGCGGTGTCGAGCAGTACAGATATTGCTGCAACACTAACTTCGACAAGTTCCGTGAGCACAACACTACAGCCAAGCACCTCGCCAAGTTTTAGTGTGACGTCAGCTTCAACGGCCAGCTCAAACACAGAAAGATTAATAACGACCACAGATAAGCCCGTGTCCACAACAACCCAATCTCTAGATATTTCGATGACAGCTACCAGTCAAGCCAGTTTAATCGCAGCAACATCTGCCTCAGCTATCACATCCGCACCAACATCCGCACCAACATCCGCACCAACATCCACACCGATTCTAACCGGTTTTACGCCAACAGTTTCAATAATAAGTTCGACTCCAATACTTTTCAGTTTCACTTCTGCTTCTAACATTTTAACAACCTCAATTCCATATAATTCAATTGCAACCTCAACTTCTGCCATCCCTACATCAACTACAGTTCTTGCTAATTCAATTGGAATTTCTGCTTCCACCATTCTTTCATCAACAACAGTTCCCTCTAATTCTATTGGAATTTCAGCATCCAACATGCCTACATCAACAACAGTTCCCTCTAATTCTATTGGAATTTCAGCATCCAACATGCCTACATCAACAACAGTTCCCTCTAATTCTATTGGAATTTCAGCATCCACTATTCCTTCATCAACAACAGTTCCTTCTAATTCTATTGGAATTTCAGCATCCAACATGCCTACATCAACAACAGTTCCCTCTAATTCTATTGGAATTTCAGCATCCACTATTCCTTCATCAACAACAGTTCCCTCTAATTCAATTGGAATTTCTGCTTCCACCATTCTTTCATCAACAACAGTTCCCTCTAATTCTATTGGAATTTCAGCATCCAACATGCCTACATCAACAACAGTTCCCTCTAATTCTATTGGAATTTCAGCATCCACTATTCCTTCATCAACAACAGTTCCCTCTAATTCTATTGGAATTTCAGCATCCAACATGCCTACATCAACAACAGTTCCCTCTAATTCTATTGGAATTTCAGCATCCACTATTCCTTCATCAACAACAGTTCCCTCTAATTCTATTGGAATTTCAGCATCCAACATGCCTACATCAACAACAGTTCCCTCTAATTCTATTGGAATTTCAGCATCCACTATTCCTTCATCAACAACAGTTCCCTCTAATTCTATTGGAATTTCAGCATCCAACATGCCTACATCAACAACAGTTCCCTCTAATTCTATTGGAATTTCAGCATCCACTATTCCTTCATCAACAACAGTTCCCTCTAATTCTATTGGAATTTCTGCTTCCACCATTCTTTCATCAACAACAGTTCCCTCTAATTCTATTGGAATTTCAGCATCCACTATTCCTTCATCAACAACAGTTCCCTCTAATTCTATTGGAATTTCAGCATCCAACATGCCTACATTAACAACAGTTCCCTCTAATTCTATTGGAATTTCAGCATCCACTATTCCTTCATCAACAACAGTTCCCTCTAATTCTATTGGAATTTCAGCATCCAACATGCCTACATTAACAACAGTTCCCTCTAATTCTATTGGAATTTCAGCATCCACTATTCCTTCATCAACAACAGTTCCCTCTAATTCAATTGGAATTTCAGCATCCACTATTCCTTCATCAACAACAGTTCCCTCTAATTCTATTGGAATTTCAGCATCCAACATGCCTACATTAACAACAGTTCCCTCTAATTCTATTGGAATTTCAGCATCCACTATTCCTTCATCAACAACAGTTCCCTCTAATTCAATTGGAATTTCTGCTTCCACCATTCTTTCATCAACAACAGTTCCCTCTAATTCTATTGGAATTTCAGCATCCACTATTCCTTCATCAACAACAGTTCCCTCTAATTCTATTGGAATTTCAGCATCCAACATTCCTACATCAACTACAGTTCCCTCTAATGCAATAGTAATTTCAGCTTCCACTATTCCTTCATCAACTATAGTTCCCTCTAACTCAATTGGAATTTCTGCTTCCACCACTCCTTCTTCAACAACAGTTCCCTCTAATTCAATTGGAATTTCTGCTTCCACCACTCCTTCTTCAACAACAGTTCCCTCTAATTCAATAGTAATTTCAGCTTCCACTATTCCTTTATCAACTATAGTTCCCTCTAACTCAATTGGAATTTCTGCTTCCACCACTCCTTCATCAACTACTGTTCCCTCTAATTCAATTGGAATTTCTGCTTCCACCATTCCTTCATCAACAACAGTTCCCTCTAATTCAATTGGAATTTCTGCTTCCACCACTCCTTCTTCAACAACAGTTCCCTCTAATTCAATTGGAATTTCTGCTTCCACCATTCCTTCATCAACTATATTTCCCTCTAACTCAATTGGAATTTCTGCTTCCACCACTCCTACTTCAACAACAGTTCCCTCTAATTCAATTGGAATTTCTGCTTCCACCATTCCTTCATCAACAACAGTTTCCTCCAACGCAATTGGAATTTCTCCTTCTACCATTCCTTCATCAACAACAGTTCGCTCTAACTCAATTGGAATTTCTGCTTCCACCATTCCTATATTAACATCAGTTCCCTCTAATTCAATTCGAATTTCTGCTTCCACTATTCTTTCATCAACAGCAGTTCCCTCTAATTCAATTGGAATTTCAGCTTCAACAATTCCTTCATCAACAACAGTTCCCTCTAATTCAAATGCTTTTGTAACGACATACATTGCAATAGCGACCACTATTGCCTCTTCAATAAGATCCTCAGCATCTATCATGCCTACAGGAACATCAATTTCATCTAATTCAATTTCAATTTCAGCGTCACCCATTCTAACAACAACCACGTTTCCTTCTAATTCTATTGTATATTCATCTTCCATCATTCCTACATCAACCACAGTTCCCTCATCATCTTTTACATATTCACAATCTCCTCAAACATCATCCTCTGGTTTGCAGCCTTCACAGTCATCTCTAAATCAGCAGACTACTTTGAAAGCAAGCAGTCTCTTTCCAGCACCTAGTACACTCCTATATTCTTCAACCCAGGCATCAGCTTATCCACCAAGTCCAAGCTACTCAGTCTCTCAGACCACCCAATTGACCCACGTTTCGACATCTGACTGGCTGGTGTCCAGTTCATGGTCAATAGTACCTTCCAAAACGACTGTGACAATGTCTTCAAGCGCCTATGTATCTCAACCACCACCCACGACTCCGTTGCCAAGGATAGGGGGAGACAAAAGTGTCTCTTTTAATGATACTGATTTAGGTAGGTCATTAACCATAGGCTAGATATAAACACTCTTTTTAAACGAATGTATCACGTTTGAATATGAGTGTTATTTAAGTCTTTAAAGCCTTTCGAAACGTCACCAAAACATTAGCGCTGAGAAATATTTTGTTACAAATGTTTAGCGATGCTTCTCACGTATTACGTATTATGCAGAACACATTTAGAAACATCAGATAAGCCAGATGGATATGAAAAACTGTTGGTTTGAGAACCCTTTTTTTGTGGGAGACTAGTTTTCCGAACCAACAGTTTTTAGTGCGAATTATTGTAGAGCTTAGAACATAAGTCAACTCACCCCTGCCTATGATCCGGTCTGGTTCATGTTTTAACACAGCTTAATAAGGGGCTTAGTGTTAGACTTAGTTCTTACTGACATTTGATTCAAATCCGCTTCATAATGCACCCTCGACATATACACGCTTTTATATTTCGGCCCGTTATAATTTTAGTAAAAGTTGGTCCTTCGTACACATTCCCGTTACCCTTTCCACATTTTATCTTTTGGTATTTCGTGCCTCTGTATTCAAACAGAAATATCTTTTGGTATTTCGTGCCTCTGTATTCAAACAGAAATATCTTTTGGTATTTCGTGCCTCTGTATTCAAACAGAAATATCTTTTGGTATTTCGTGCCTCTGTATTCAAACAGAAATATCTTTTGGTATTTCGTGCCTCTGTATTCAAACAGAAATATCTTTTGGTATTTCGTGCCTCTGTATTCAAACAGAAATATCTTTTGGTATTTCGTGCCTCTGTATTCAAACAGAAATATCATTTGGGATTTCGTGCCTCTGTATTCAAACAGAAATATCTTTTGGTATTTCGTGCCTCTGTATTCAAACAGAAATATCTTTTGGTATTTCGTGCCTCTGTATTCAAACAGAAATATCTTTTGGTATTTCGTGCCTCTGTATTCAAACAGAAATATCTTTTGGTATTTCGTGCCTCTGTATTCAAACAGAAATATCTTTTGGTATTTCGTGCCTCTGTATTCAAACAGAAATATCTTTTGGTATTTCGTGCCTCTGTATTCAAACAGAAATATCATTTGGGATTTCGTGCCTCTGTATTCAAACAGAAATATCTTTTGGTATTTCGTGCCTCTGTATTCAAACAGAAATATCATTTGGGATTTCGCGCCTCTGTATTCAAACAGAAATATCTTTTGGTATTTCGTGCCTCTGTATTCAAACAGAAATATCTTTTGGTATTTCGTGCCTCTGTATTCAAACAGAAATATCTTTTGGTATTTCGTGCCTCTGTATTCAAACAGAAATATCTTTTGGTATTTCGTGCCTCTGTATTCAAACAGAAATATCATTTGGTATTTCGTGCCTCTGTATTCAAACAGAAATATCTTTTGGTATTTCGTGCCTCTGTATTCAAACAGAAATATCTTTTGGTATTTCGTGCCCCTGTATTCAAACATAAATATCTTTTGGTATTTAGTGCCTCTGTATTCAAACAGAAATATCTTTTGGTATTTCGTGCCTCTGTATTCAAACAGAAATATCTTTTGGTATTTCGTGCCTCTGTATTCAAACAGAAATATCATTTGGGATTTATTAACGCCGACATTGCTTGGACGCGTTTCGTTTCTTGGATTAAAACTAGAAAGAGGCGAAAGAACTTTTTTCCTTATATTTTTTACATTTTAAGTTCTCTTTTTAAATTAAACTGACATTATTAGTAATATTAGGCTGTGAATTTAAGTGTACCTGATAGAAAAAAAATTTCTGCACAAAAATAAGGGGGAGTTGAGATCAAACCCCGATAGTAGCTATAAAAAGAAAAGACCTGAAACCAGCGCGTGAAACTACACATTTGCAGTACTTTATTTGATGAGTCTTTTACTCAAGATCTGTGTATTTTTTTTAGCACTAGCGTATTTCAAGTACCCGCCATTTTCCGATACACAATTTCACAATAGTCATTCTAATAAGCACGGGAGAGCACTTTTAAAACGCTGCCAAATATTTCAATATTGCAAGATTTATCTCCCTTTTTTATATAAAACACAAATAATTAATCGATTCATTGGCTATAATTTTGATAGATTCATGTGTTATCAGCAATAAATAATTGTGCAAAATTTCTACTTGATCTGAGAATTGCAATTGGAAAAAAAAATGAGTTAACAATCTACCAAGAGAGACAGTCATACAGACGAAGTGAGTTAATATCAACTTTGCAAAAAAACAACACAACACAAACAACAACAAACAAACAACTTCACCTTCCTTTCAGAAAAGTCGCGAGCTTTTAGAAACATATTTCTTTATGTGAATCAAGTTTATGCTCGATTGTTATTGTGTAACGTTTGTCAACGTCTTTAACCCTTAACGTGCTGAGCTGTTTTACAGTGAGTGCTAACAAAATGGAATTACAATTCTGATGTTTAGAGGCTAAGCTACCACACGCGTTTTAAGGGTTAATTATTCAAATGTTGTCAGACTACGAACTAAAATTGAATGTTTTTTTTTAATACTTATGTAAATGCTGTTGACGTCATTTCAGATGCGGGGCTCTGTCTCTACGCCGATGCAAAACAAGGGTTTGGGTTCGCACCCCACCCCCAGGACTGTGACAAGTACATCCAGTGCTTCTTATCGAACGATAGGAACGTCACGGCTTCCATCAGATACTGTCCCAGAGGTCTATTCTGGAATCAGGAGAAGCTGACCTGTGTCAAACCAGACGGCTGTAACAGTATCACTACCTGCCGAGGTCTGTTATAGTCTCTTCGTCACATCTGAATGGTTGTTGGTTCTTTCCCTTGTGTGTGAGTGTAAGGATGTATATGTGTATTGTAACGGATGTATGTGTGAGTTGTGCTTGATGTATTTTTCGTAACTTGATAACAATCCTAGATGCCTTGGGTATCTTGTATGGTGTATGACAGATGCGAGTTCTATTACTAAGACATTTACAGTGACATATAACATAACGAAAGGGTCAATGCCCAGTAGCTAAGTTCCCTCAAGATGAAATACAATTACGAACTTGAATGCAAAATGCGCCACAGTTGAGTCAGTAACTAGATCTAAAGCAATGTTATCTTTCAAGATCTTAGCAGTAACTGTACTAAAAGTCTACATCAATAATCTTTAACCCAATACCTATGTCGTCACTAAAGATGTCGCGTTCTAAATCTGTCTACTACAGTACGTTTCTAACTAAACTAAGTGTCTAACAGTGTATTTGTGTGTTTGTGTGTGTTTTTCAATTTGTCTATTATGTGTGGATGTCTCTAAGGCTAATTGTACTACTGCCCAGAGTGAGGACATATATCTGTTAAAATGGCCAAACTCACAACAAGAAATATTTATTACAAACTATATTATAATTACTTATATTATTCAGAATAAATAAAGTATATTCATGCAGCTTATCACTGTTTATATCAAATGTAATAAATGATAGTCTAAATGACATTAGATAAAGCGTTAAGAATTTCTCTGCTCGTAATAAACCAGTTGTCTTTTTATAATCACCGTTTAAGATATCGCGAAAACTGCCACATACAAACAATTTATAGCCCACAATTCTTTACCCTTCATTACCATATTATCAGCATATCATCATCATATCATAACCATATCATTACCATATCAACATCATATCATCATCATATCATTACCGTATCATCAGCATATCATCAGCATATCATTACCATATCATCAGCATATCATCGTCATATCATTACCATATCATTATTATATCATTACCATGTCATCTTCATATCATTATCATATCATCAGCATATCATCATATTATTACCATATCATAAGCATATCATCATCATATCATAAGCATATCATCTTTTATCACCGCCGTATATCATCACTACTCAGCATATCATTATTACCTTGTCACCTCCCCACTCCCACACACACACACCCACACTTCCCTTTAATCAGTAACACTTACTATCGTACTATCTTAGATTATATCCTCATAGTAACCACTTATCAAGTCACCAAACTCTCACCACTGTTTCCCCATAAAGATCTGGTTCAATCTAAAATATCCTCAGACCCTTGTCGATACAAGTTCAACGGAGACACTTACAGAATGAACGGCGGCTGCGGCCTGTACTGGGAGTGCTACAAAGGCGTATCCCACGGAAGAAGCTGTGATCCCGAGGAAGCCTACGTTCCCGGTCGTGGATGTGTGTACACACCAGGCTGTCCCCATGTTAGTATAAGATCAACAAGTTGTGACGGTAAGTAGCCTATAAATAATCATGTATAAAATCAATCTACTCTATTCTACTGTATCTATTTAAAATCATTTCTGTTAATTAAATCACCCCCATTTATTTATTTGCTCCACTATTTAACCAAATGAGACGTACTGAACGAAAAAAGGGGGGGGGGTGATTTAGTTACCCAGTCACAGCACACTTACGAAGAAACTCAAGGGACATGATAATGATAAATATTCATAAAGGTGCGTAACTCTGGTGTGTAACTTCAACGCTTGTAACATTACATCCCCTAGAAACAATTTCCCAGAGAGAATTCCTGCCCCCCCCCCAAAAAAAAAGTTATTATTGACGTTGTTTCAACGCTTCCTTGCACCGGTTATAATGGTGCGCACTATTCAACATTGGATCATATTGGACTAGGACACACTGTTGACAGAGAGAGAGAGAAAGCTTCTATCCCGCCTAAAAAGACTGGAAAGCGTTAAAGAGACTTGAGTTCTGGAGCAAAAGACGGGAAAAAAAAAACATCCTTTGTGGTGCCTGAGAACTGCCTGAGAAATGGAATGTGGACCTGAAGCAACTGTAGGAAGATGGTCGTTGGTCGGTTTGTCAGACAAGAATGGTGGCTGGATGTCACTGTCTGTGTTTTTTTTTTGTTGTCATTACTAAAAAACATACATAATCTTTCCAGTCAACCTCTTCGAGTTGTCTCCTTTAGATTTTTTTACAATAAGAACTCACTGAAGCTTTACATGTTACATTTGAGTAATTCATTGTACAACTAATCAGCCAAAATCATTTTTTCCTCTTCTGAATGAAATTTTTCGGTTTAAAAATCTAGGTTTCGCGTCACATTGCAAGGGCGGGGAAATGCTGTACAAAAGTGTATTTTATTTTACAAAGCTTGTATCAACTCCCTCCGTCTGTCTGTCTGTCTGTCTGTCTGCCTGGTAAAAAGTTTTAATCCTTTATTTCTCCCACACCCTTCTCGGGTCAAGTTCAAATTTTACCTGGCAAAAAAAAAAAGAATCAATAAAAAAAAAAGTTAATTAACTTTTGGAAACTGATGATTTTGTTTCGTATCTCGAACAAGGGAAAGAAATTGTAGTTGACTGATAAGGTGTTACAAGCTGAATTAGTCCCCTTTAAACTTTGTAGACAATATAAGCTTTTGTTGTTTTTGTAAAGTATTTTTTTTTAATATATTTTTCTTGTTTATTTTGTATTAACATATCTACCTGGTCACACCTAGTCAGTAATACAAATGTGGCAGCTAGATCTAACTATCTACGTAAACATATAGGGCGTAGATCTTCTACTTGTCATTACTCTCAACGATTTTTTTTTAAAAATTACATTTACATATTAAAATAATAATAATAAATACTAACTATGTCTATGTCTATTGAGATGGTCTCTAAGGCTAGTATGAATAATAATAAATATTACAAGGCCGTATTTGTGTTGTTATTGTTGCTAACATTAATCGATATAGACGCTTCTTATGTAAGAAAGAAAAGATCGATTTTTCTAAATTTGGCGCGACTTCCATTACAGCTTGAAAAAGAGTTACGTACATAAAAATATATATATATATATATATATAGGTCTGTGATCTGATCATTATCGGATAAGAATTACTTTCATTTCCAGTCTAGGTATAATATATATAGGTATATGACAGTGGCGTAGCTACCAATGTGCGGCTGGTGCGGGCCGCACAGGGCACCAAATGGAGAGGGGCACCAAAATTCTCCCAGTGTGTTTTAATTTCCCTGAGCTTTTCAGTAAAAACGACTAATTGTATGGACACGAACAAACATAAACTACTGTATTTTAAACATGAACTAACGATTTATAAATTAGTCATGTCGCTATTTTGTTTCATCTCCATGACTATTTCTTCAATACAATGTAAGCTATAGAACAGTTTGAATCTAATTGACTAGATTTATTTCGGACACACGGCACATGTTGTTACTACACTGATCAATGCTCTGTAATATAAAGAAGAAGATAGGCCAACATTTTTTTACTTCATTGTTTAGTCCACTGGTTTAATCTAGATATAGAGTTTACAAATATATTACTAAACTCTAGCTCTAAACAATTGTCTTAGTTTATTCATTTCTTTATGATTCTTTATAGTTTAATTTTGGACATAATTCTATTGTAATGTCAATATTTTAAAATAAGCTAACCTTTGTTTTCTACGAGTTTTTTTTTTGTTAACTAACTAGTTAATTGTAATACTGTAACGTAAACAAAATAATGAACAGTGCTCAAGACTGACGCTGGCGCCTCAAAACCCTTTTAAGCTCAGACGGAGAAATCGGCATCTATGGTTCAGTCCGGTCTGGGTAGACTATAAAGGTCCCATACCCAGATCTATCGGGGTCCCTCATTACCGACCCATCGGTTATACATCTGATGGGTAGGACTTTAGTGTAGATGATGCCAAGTTTTGGAGTATGGAAGGTGTTAATCGCCTCTTGGTGGCTCCCTCTTGCCCTATAAAGGACATGTTTATTTGGGGGGCCGACAATCTCCTCCACGGAGGGCAAGTACTAGTTCTTCTAATAGGAATTCTATCAGTGGAGAGCCCAGATGATTTTGACAAATATGCCACAATGTGGAGGAACGATCGCATTTTTATGCGGTTCCTCTCTCTCCACTGTTGCACTAAGATTGTGGTGGGTAACCTAGAGTCGCCCCTTTTGTAGCGCTCGTAGGCCGTAAGTACCGCCCTCTCCCTCCTTAAATGTAAAGGGGCCACTTTTGTTAAGATTTCAGCAGAGTTTCTTGGGCTTGTCCGAAAGGTGCCACAAATGAACCTTAGTGCCTGTGATTGTACTCGGTCGAGTGATTCGAGGGCAGTTTTACTAGCATATACTTGAACTGTATAGCTGTACTCAATTTGTGATCTGACTGCCCCTAAGTACAATGTGCGTAGCATGTAAGCTTTGTCGCCCCACTTTGTGCTGGCCAGCTTTCTTAGTAACGCTAACTTCTCCGAGGCTTTTCTTTCAACTTTCTGGACGTGCTGGAACATTGACAACTTTCTATCCAGGATTACCCTTAGATAATTTGGCGTGTTTTCACGTTGGAGTCGCAGCCCAACGAGTTGAAGCTCGAACGAAGTCTTAAGAATGTCGATCCCTAGGCTGAACAGGGAACAGGTCGTTTTGGCAACTTTTATCTGAAGCTGTCATTTGTCGCAATACGAGGAGATGGTTTGGAGGTCTGCTTGTAATGCCGCCTGTATTTGGTAGGCTTTCTTACCAGTTGACCAGAGGACAATGTCATCCGCATCGAGACAATTTCAAGCCACATCATTGCCAGAGTCCACCGACTATAGGCGAGCTGTTATTGGGTATGAATTAACTGAACAATTAAAAGCAAAGAAGCAAGATGAGACGGTTATCATTGAATGCAGAAAAAAATGATGAGGCCGACATCCTGAATGATGAAAAAGAAGAAAATACTTCAATACCGCAGGTTCTAGAGACTAAAGGACAGCACACAAGCATGTCTTTAGTACACTCCTCAAAAATTCATACTGAAGAAGCTGAACCATCAGACAGTGTAAACAATACAGAAAGCAGGATAATAAACTCTAGACTTAACGATATTGGAGATTGTCCTGATGTCATCACAGATAATATTCGCATAAACCTTGTCACTCAAGGATCTGAAACAGTTCAGCGTATGGACAGTCAATTCAGAGAGGCGTATAGACATCAAGAATCAGCAAAAGGAAAGGCTAGAAAGCTTTCAAAGGCTTGGTTTTTCCACAAATCTCAAACGGCGAGAAAGTTCTTAGAAAGTGGATGTGTTATTAGATAAACAAAAATAATCCTTATTTTGCTCCCCCTGCATACTTTTCTCAACAAGATCAAGTACCAAATCTTCATTTAAATCCAAAGATGGATTCAATGAGTGGTGGAGGTTATCCCCGAAAATAGAAAAACATGACACCAGCAGAGCTCACATTTAGTCATCGCTTGCTTGGAGGGAACTTGAAGTTTGCCTGAGAGTAGGAAACAATATTGACAACAAGGCCCAAGATTTGATTATTCAAGAGACGAAAACCTGGAGAGTTAGTAAAATTACTATCAAAGTACGATCCACTTTAGAGGGAGCATGACTGTGCTTCGAACTAAACTTTGTTCCAGACCGAATACATACATGTCTTCACAAATACAAAATAAAATTATTACAAAATTGGGGGATCACGCTAAAAAACAAATCATACAGCAAGTAAAACAAGCCAAATATTTCTCTATAATTTTTGACAGTACACCTGATATCTCAAAGCTGGATCAAACTTCCCAAATTTTACGGTATGTTGTCATGGATAATGACGGGGTGCAGGTTCGTGAGTCTTTTGTTGACTTCATCGACACAAAGGATAAGCATGCTGCTGGAATCGCTGAGATGATTCTAGAGAAACTGCGTTCGGATCTCTTAGACATAATGGACTGCAGGGGTCAAGGCTATGATAATGCTGCGGTCATGAAAGGTCAAAACTACGGTGTCCAAAATCGTATTCTAGAAGTCACTATTCATTGCCTGCTCAAACTCTGGAGACATTAACTAGTAGAGATGAAAATTCATCGACTAGATCTGAAGCATGTGGATTATTAGTTGCTGTTCAGTCTTTTAATTTTCTCACCTATCTTGGATTTTGGGCGCCTGTGTTAACTGAAATTAATGATGCAAAAGTCTACCTTCAAAAGCAAGGATAGTCTATTCAAGACTGCTCACTCAAACTAAAAACATTAGAGACATTTTTAAGTAGTAATCGAGAGGACATCGCTGAAGCCAGCATTACCTTTGCCGAAAGCTTGTGTTCAGATCTGAGAATCAGTACAGAACCTCAAAAACGTATTCACCATAAGAAAAAGATGCCTGGTGAGAAAAGTGACTACTCTGTACTTACACACAAAGAAGAGCTACAAAGGGAAATTTATTCTACCTTGGACAGGATTGTTCAAGAAATAATCACCCGATTCGAGCAACTTCATGATGTAGTGGATAGATATGAATTTTTGTCGCCTTCCCAGCTATTAAATCCTCAGGTCGAAATCAATCTCGATAGTACTCCTAGCGACATTGATAAAAACGAATTTCTGCTGGAGGCTTCAATGGTTTGTCACAGTTTTATCAGAAGCCTCCAAACTTCCAAAACAAGGACCTGTTGAGCTCTTGAATTTTATAAAACAAAATAGCAGCTAGATGATTTAGTCCCAAATATCGCATATTTTTGACTATTGCGGTAAGCGTCGCTACATGCGAGAGAAGTTTTTCCAAACTTAAACTGATCAAGAATTACTTGCGATCAACGATGACAAATTTACGACTCACTAATTTGGCCATTTTGTCCATTGAACAAGAGCTGGTGGAAAAAATTGATTTCGATAAAATTATTGATACTTTTGCCAGCAAGAAAGCGCGTAAAATTCATTTGTAGTATGTTTATGTAAAAGTGATTTTTTTTAAATTAACAATATTTGATTAATGATTACATATTATTTTGAACAAAAAAGTAAGGTTTTGCAATGTTATTAATTAGTATTTTGTTGTTTTTTTTTTTGGGGGGGGGGGGCTGGACCATGTGGATGTAAAGGTAATCTGTTTCTTTAACCTACGGTTTACGAGGGTGTCGTGTGGTCAGCACAACGACCAACCGCCTTTACTTTTCTCCAACTAATGTCAGGTACCCATTAGAAAAAATATTAGAGCTGGTAGGACTCAGAGGCTCCCAAAGATCTCGAAAATTAAAAATCCAAGTCCTCACCAGGATTCGAGCCCGGGACTCCGGTTCGGAAGCCAAACGCTGTACCGCTCACCCACCGCAGCACATTAATTAATGTGATAATTGTATGTACATCACAGACCTACGTGGCCTATATTCACCATTACTGTTATGTAGTGCAGTCAGATTTAAATGGGTTCTAAACACAAACACACACAACAACAAATTGAAACAAAATATTACTATGTAGATCCATATTGTCTAGTAGACATCACTTACCTATATCCTTTTTCGCCATTTGACGCATTGCTTGTAACCTGTCTCCATGGAGATCTTCTCAAGAAAAGTCCCCAGTCTTATGTTATTCCAGTAGACCTAAACTCAAAACTGTTATTTTTATTGAATTATAGCCTAATTGCATTACTGCATGAGATCCTTTTTGTTCACAGACACGTGTGACGCTCGTCCTTTGCCAGATCTTTCAGGCTACACCACAGTGCTGAATCTAGGAGCCTACAAAATGGCGTGTTTGTACAACACCCGCTTTGATATAGCCTCGTGCTTATGCAAACCTGATCACTATTTCCATGAAGGTATGCCATCATTATATCAACGAACTTTAATATGTGGTGATATGTTATTACCATAGGGATATGTTGATAAGTTATCATCATGTTGATCTGTCGATATGTTATTACCATAGGGATATGTTGATAAGTTATCATCATGTTGATCTGTCGATATGTTATTACCATAGGGATATGATGATAAGTTATCATCATGTTGATCTGTCGATATGTTATTACCATGTAGATGTGGTGATATATTGTTGCCATGTAGATGCAAGCTGTATGTCTCTAAAACTTTGTTCTTACATTACTTTCATTTGCCAGCCTGTCACTACAACATGAAACTTGACCTCAGACCTCGACTGTCGACCAACGGAAGCTGGGAGAACAATGAAACCAGTGTCGCTTCCATTGACACAAGAATAGATGCGGACCAAGCCTGCAACAGTATCTGTGTGCACCAGAAATCCAGAAGGCCTCTGGCATTGCGCTTCAAGTACAGGAGGGCGCCTTCGCCAGGAGCAGGCAATCGACGAGAGGAAGTATTGATTAGATCCAGGGAGTGCTCCAGTGGTGGTCTTTTTGCATTGACCGAGGACGGCGAGACTTTGAAGGTCAGGTTGATATCCAAGAAAGGTCAAGTCGTGGTATCTTCTCTTCCGCTGTTGGTAAGTCAGACTGGGGGGTGGGGGGGACTAAATATGCAATTTTGTTAATCAGTCATCAATTTAATTTCATTCATATTAAGGAGCGTAAACTGTGTGTGATTATAGAAAGCATTTAATCACGTCCCAGCGGAGCAAGGTCCTGGTCTCGTCATCATCAAGCCATCGTAATTAAGGTCGGTCCCTGGGTCCACTGCGTATTTTTGTTTGTTGGCATACTATTTTCTCTACCGTATCGTTTTAAAAGGAGATATGAAGGAAGGAAAGTGGCCAGCGTGAAAGAGCGCGAAATAACAAAAAGCTGAGAAAAGAAACAGGCCTATCTGCAACTGACCAAACCTACCCATGCTACGTATGCGGCTGGCCTTTCGAAGTGAGGATTGGATTTAACAGACATCTTCGTATTCATAGGATATGAGAAATGTGCTCATCTTCGATCACGAAGGAGGAGGAGCTATATAGAGAGTTTCACATTCTTTCAAGCTGACCTGTCCAACATATAGAAGTATTTGATGACCTCCAGGCAAAAAAAGGTTTGGGGACCACTGCCCTATACTTTACATATAGTCGACACATTAGTATGAGAGATACACTGACCTAGATAGCTATGACAAGGACAGCGTCTGGTACCAGAAATAGCGGGAGACAGGATGAAGCAAGGACAAGTTCAATGGAACAAAAGCAGAATGGTGGAGGACTGACATTTTAATAGGCAGACGCTTTAGAAAGAGATATAATGAAATCAGTCTCTTCTGTATGATGAAATTGCGTTTAATACCCCAGAAGAAGCCTTGTTATATATATATCCCTATTTTGACTTAACAGACACATTGGTCTCAAATTGGAATATTTACTTTAATACAACACTTCAGTTACACTTCCCATTTTCACTTTTGTTCATTATTTTAAACTTATATTTAAGTGAGTTCAATGAATCTTTTGTCAGGGTTTGAACAAAACCGATTGGAGACAGGTCAGAGTGGAGTACTCTAAGGGTGAACTAACCATGAGCGTCTCTACTGGACGATTGTCGTACACATCCTTTAACAAAGGTCTGTTTACTTGGTTTGATTTTCAACAATTTTTTGAGGAGTTTGTGTAATTTTAATATCCTAATTTTACTAATCTCATTGCTATGTTTTTGGTCTGTTCTCGTTCCTTAATGTTTTGAGTTGAGGGGTCCCAAACAGAGAATGCAAATTCTATTATTGGCCTAACGAATGTTAAATAGCATTTTAGTTTTATGTTCTTATTTGATTTGTAGAAATTTCTTTAATTCTCATATTATCTTATATAATACAAACGTTACTTAAAAAAAAGATGATTATATCCTACGCGTCATGCATGCATGTTAACCAATGACTTAAATTCTACCAACTTACTGGTTTTTGTGGCTAGCTCAGGTAACCCATTCCATGCTCTAATAGCGCTAGGGAAGAAGGAGCATTTGTACAAATTTGTCCTAGCATATGGGACGAGGAATGTGCCTTTATCTTTGTGTCTTTCTGAGTATTTATTAAATTTTGTTTTTGTATTTGAAGATTATGGTTCAGTGTTCTTATTTTATCTTATGTATAATAGCTACTTTATTTTTGAGTCTTCTCTCCTGAAGGCTTTTAATAAACCCTAATTTTCTGTTTGATTTTCTAAATAGTTTTTGTCAATATGGGGAGTCCATGCTAGTTTTTCATTTATCATAACACCTAGGTATTTAACATTTTTAGACTGTGTTACTGGTTTCGTAAGCATCAGGTTTGACAAAAATATCATAATTAAAATTTGGGTCTGCTAAAGTCATATGATGCTAAAATCAATTGATGCTGGCAATAAGATAACAATCAAGAGGATAAAATGTAAGGTGGACACTAAGAATGACTATTAAAGTATTAATATAACAGCATGGAAATGGTTCTCTATTACTCTCCTATTCCTTCATCAAACCGGAACTTGGCAAGATCTTGGGGTTAGGATTATGTATTCCATCTAGATATGCGCTGTTCTTGGGGTTTGGTTATGTATTAGATCTAGATATGCGCTGTTCTTGGGGTTTGGTTATGTATTAGATCTAGATATGCGCTGTTCTTGGGGTTAGGATTATGTATTCCATCTAGATATGCGCTGTTCTTGGGGTTTGGTTATGTATTAGATCTAGATATGCGCTGTTCTTGGGGTTTGGTTATATATTAGATCTAGATATGCGCTGTTCTTGGGGTTTGGTTAAGAATTAGATCTAGATATGCACTGTTCTTGGGGTTTGGTTATATATTAGATCTAGATATGCGCTGTTCTTGTGGTTTGGTTATGTATTATATCTAGATATGCGCTGTTCTTGTGGTTTGGTTATGTATTATATCTAGAAATGCGCTGTTTTTGGGGTTTGGTTATGTATTAGATCTTGATATGCGCTGTTTAAAAATAAACTTTATTATCATCACGATGATTAGGTGGTGCCCACATCCAAGTCGGTGTCTGCGGTTGGCTAGTTGGAGATCCTGGCGATCTGGTGAAAAATGTGGGAAGTTATACAGGAGAACTCCAAGAGGTGAGTCATTGATTATAAGACAGGATGTTGCTAGTGGTAGACTGGTGGTAATTGTCTGTCCTTGACCTAAGTGCACATTTGATGGATAGTTAACCCCACTCGCCACCTGTTTTATTTACAGAAAATTGTTTGAATATCACACATTCTCGTTTACGTAAATTCAGAGGACTTCGTGACATGCTTCAATCAGTCAGAATTTTTATGCATACCGATCTATACCTTTTATAAACTTATTATACAAAGTATACATATTATTTTAAAGTGGCAGTACTATATGGACATATGAGTAAAAGGAATACAATCGGCTGGCTTTATAATGTGAGTGAGATATATATAAAAGGAGAAGACAGAAATTAGGTTATGGTAAACATAACTACATACACAGTATATATATACAATGGACAGCCTTTCGCTACAGCACATACAAGTTTAATTTTTAAAAATTCTTTCGTTATTAGGCTACTAAATTTCCATATCAAACATTTTCATTACCTATGTTGTATACACAGCACGCTACTAACCTGCAATATAATTATTGTGGCTGATTTGGAAAGAACATTACCTCAGAACCAATGGGCTTGAAGTATAAATTATGAATGTCAGGATTTTTTATTATTCAATATTTATTTATTAGTAAACATTAATGTTTCATTTCAGGTCTATTTATCCAGATGTTTTGAGTACGGCCAATAGTGGACAAGTAAACATCGTTTCCAGTATTTTGGTGTGGACATTTTTCAATCAATTTCTACTGATACGTTACTTAAAAAAAAAATGCTCATATAGTTTTGAAGAATTACTCAAAAATAAAAGTTTCAAACTCAATTATGTTCTATATAATGGGTACCTGATTATTTAGATTTAAAAGAAAAATGTAAGAATTATCTATGCGCTATAGGAAAGAGAAATTAGCCAATGTTTATATTGTGTGTTTTATCCTATCCTTAACTTCAAAATGCTTTGTCTCTCGTTATATTAGTGTTCTACTATTTAGAATATTTTACAGTATATAAATACAGCGATCTTGTTCTCACAGTATACTCTGAATTTTTAAAATGATTTCTTTAATAGGAATCCAAATGTGATTGCGTCTTCCAAATATTTGTATTGAATTGCTCAATGTTTAAATATCACCCAAGGGAGAACACTAATAAAAAAAAAGGGTATTTAATTATATCATTACAGAGTTGTCTCTCTTAAAGTTTTCACATTAACAATATTTACAATTACATCATATTTATGATACTGGAAAAGTTTCTGAAATAGCCATTGAAAGTTATATACAGAAATTCATGAAAAAATGCCATTTGCTTTATTTTTATGATTCATCATGGTAGAGGCATATTTGAAAAGGTATGATTGCCTCAAATGTGTTTCAATGAGATCTAGAATTATCTTTCCAATGAAAACCATGTCAATTGTCATCAGTAATATTTAGGAATATTGATATGCATTAAAATTTAGTTTGAAATTTTTTTCTTGGTTTTATTTGGCATGTTTAAAATTTAATGGATTGAAATTAGACCAAACATTTCTATTCCCCTACAGAAGAAGTTTTAAAAAATGAAAGCAATATAATTCTATGGATTGAAAGTACCATTGGGCCATGTTATCAGTTTCAGTTGAAGTATATGTAAAAACAAGGTTTCAAATAAGACAATTTACATAAAAATTCTTCTTTAAAGCTGTTTAAAAAATCAGTTTTTTTTTTCTCTTTTGAGACACAAAAAGTTTAGAGTTTCCCAAAGCATTAGGTTGGCCTCCCTCAGACATAGAACATCTACGGAGCACTTTATCAAGTGTCTGTTTAGCTCTATTCTGGAGAGATATTCCAGTGTATAACCAGTATAACCACTTTCAGTGTTTTATTGATGCCAGAGGTGAAGATAGTGTATCTTCTACAGTTAAGATGCCAAGACTTTGAAACAAGATGAGAGCCTGGAAGGAACTTAGTCTCCCACACAACAGTTCCTCCCTCACTCCATAGTCTCCCACCCAATAGTTCCTCCCTCACCCCTTTGTCAGTCTGTGAAGCTGCTGATCCCAAACTGTTACTTTGGACCATTTAACAAAGCAGAACCTTTGATCTTTTGTCAGTTCATGAAAAAAAAAAAAAAAAAAAAAGGCAATGAGCACTAAGAGATTCAAAGTAAAACCTTAGAAGATTTAGTTGTTGGGGTCAAGGTGACAGCTTGAGGCTAAAAAAACAGACTAGGCTCAGCTTTTAAGAAAATTTTATTATGCTTTAAATATTTGAGAAGAGGAAGGTATAGCATTTTGCTAACGACTGATCAGTGTGTTCATGCCACTAAATCATTTATAAAAGAGTGAACAAGAAATAGTAGTGTTTAAAGCTTGGACAGAAAAATTTAAGTTGTTTATAGGCTTATTAGGCAAAATTGTAAAAAAATTTAAAAACTAATTGCACAAAAATTTACCACTGCTGGAGTAAATAGTATTCAATTTTTTCTCTACTAGCAGAAGATTTGTAAGTTATAGTTATTCATAATAAACTTTTTTGACCATGACCTGTATTATGAAAGTAGCAATATCTTGTCATTTAAGAATATTATAGCATGATATTTTATCAAATCCTCAAACAAATTACCTTGGAAAGTAGGTATTTTTAAAAAAATAATTTCTTCATTAAAATCCACATAAATATGAACTGATTTTTGTTAATGAACTCTGAAATCTATTTACTGAATTTACATGGGACAATTTCTAAAAAAAAAACAACACCAGACAATGACTGAAAACATTAGGTCTAGCAAAAACACCACATCACACAGTTCAAATATGCTCTAACAGAAGCACAAACACAGATCTTAGAAAACTGTACCTTTAATTGTTAAGTTTAGAAAAATATAGGAAATTAGTTGATGTATATGCAGAATGACAGAGATGAGGACTCATTGTTCTTGTAGTGTAAAAGTTCAAAGCATGTTTATAGGGATGAACAAGTCAGCCATCAAGGCATACTTCACCTTGCCCATCAATGTAAATAACCAAATATAAGTGAGAAAACAAACCTACTTCCTTTCTTCTTTACTGTATATGAAATTCTATAAATGCAAAATATTATATAAAATAATATATAAATTACAATGTTATAAAAAAACAACAACAACCATGGAATGATATAAAAATAAATACACTCATCTCACCACCCCTTGCCTCTAATATACAGGATTAAAAAAAAGGACATGGAACAGACCTAGACACGTGTATTTCTGAAGGATACAAATGTGACACAGTACTGCAGAGGGCATTGATGCAAGACACAAGAACCTGCCATGTATAAGTTCAATAAGTTTTGATTTAAAAAAAAAAATTAAAAATAAAATAAAATACTAAGATACTGCAGTCTCAGGAGACCTCATGTTATGCAAGTGAAGTATTTTAAAAGGTCAAAGCTAGACTCATTAAAAATCATTAAATCTTCACACATAAAAAAAAAATGTTCCTGAGTGTAGGAAACAAAATGTGCTATCATTAGTGTTCCAATCTGCATTTTGAATATTTCTAATTAGATCTAGTATTGGTAGAGTTTCACGAAAATTGATGGACAAAATTTTCTTGACACTTTGGTAATGTTTCAACCTCTAATATTTGACCAGATCAGTAACTTAGTTCAACGTAGAGGCCACAATCTGACATTGAACAAATCTTTTGCATAATAGAAGCTTTCATTTGGCAAGCCAAACATAATTATAGAAAGTTGTATAAAAGTAACAATAAGAAGCAATCTTTGTTTATCACTAACATAAGTAAAAACCTGAGGTACATTAAAAAAAAAAAACTCAACCATTTCACATATACACAAACTTAGGCATGAAATATACAAGATGACAATATATCAGACATTACACTGTTAGTACAATGAAAATGCTTTTATTGAGGAGGAGGTCTGCGATTTGCTGCCCTCTGTTTGTCAAAGCGTGCTTCCATTTCATCTAACACTCTAGGAGTGTATCGCACCACTAGTTTCACAGTTCCTGCAAGTAAAAATATTTTAATTTGATAAGAGTGTGGTGTAAAAGATAAAGTAAAGCTTCAAGGTCACAACTTAAAAAAAAATAATTTTCTAGTAATAATAACTTTAAGGTAATTTTGTTTATGCCCTGGAAGTCATGGCAGTGCTACCTTATGATTTTGACATCCCTACTTTTCAAATAGACTCGTCTTGAGGTGAAAGAAGTATTTACATAATAGTGAGAAGACAGTGAAAGAATGCACAGATTAAAAAACAACAGGTACATTGAAAACAATACAATTTAACTGAAAGAACTTGTGTACAAACTTTAGGATCATGAATTTATTGAGACACTTTGAGAAAGTGGAGGAAGTAAAGAGTACAAATTTTATTTGATGATACATCAGGAGTTCAATTTCAATACAATCCTGAATTTTAATAAGCAAATTTCAGGTGTGGTCAAGTGTACTGGAAGAATAATGTAAAGTATTGTCTTCTAATTGAGAGTGACTTGAGGATTGCAAAGAACAGGGTAGATCAGAATAGAGAGATGTGCTCCATGGGCTGTAGCGCCACTGGGATGGATGGAATGATGTTGTCTTCTAATTGAGAGTGACTTGAGGATTGCAAAAAACAGGGTAGATCAGAATAGAGAGATGTGCTCCATGGGCTGTAGCGCCACTGGGATGGATGGAATGATGTTGTCTTTTAATTGAGAGTGACTTGAGATTGCAAAGTAACATTGAAAACCCAGTTGACAATTGGTGACATGAATTTCAGTCACATCTACAAAATCACAGTTGTTCCAAGTACAACAGTATCATGTAATGTCAAAATAGCTGCAAATAAAAAAAAGGACCACAAAGACAGAATTCAAATTCTTATTCCTTCAAGATAATTGCTTTTTTTTTTTTTTTTTATTCTTTACTTTTCCAGAATTTCTATAAATATTGCATATGCCCTTTAATAAATAATCTTAAAATTAAATTTTTAAAATTCTTTCGAGCTTTGAATCTTTTCCATTTGTTTCATCAAAAACTATATCCTTCTCAGTTTTTATATAATGCCTGCAACACTTAACAACAACAGTTCAGGAACACTAGCTAAGCACACAATAAAGCTAGCTAAACTTGGAAATGAGGGGGAAAAAATCTTTAAAGGAAAACTCTGATGGTTTTTCAAATTTGTGTTATTGACATATTTAAATTCTGCGTAAAAAATTGTAATAGTAAACATGATACCATTTTTCTATTTAAATGCTTAGAAACATTTATATTTAATAAATTAGACAGTAAATTCTTGACATCACCAAAAAAACATAATTCTTTGAGATTTCGTTTTTAGGTTAGGCATACGTCACTTCCCTCAACAATGCTGAAAAGGAAACTAGATTTAACCAATTGTATCGCTTCATTCTTACAGTAGCTTTTAGGCTTATTGACGGCCTAGTCCAGAGCTATGGTACAGTTATATATATATAGAGAGATCAAAAAACCTTAGGATAACCAACTCGAGAAAAAAGTAACATTTTCATATAAGCCCCTCCCTGTCCTAATAAGTAAATAGATAGTGTGTCTGACTGATTCTAACAAACTGGTCTATCAAACTGGTCGGTCATGACAAGACAACCAAGCAATAGACAGTGTTTGTGTGTGTTGAGTGGTCAGACGAGAAAATGCACACTGCCATGGTTAGTCAAGCATGTAAATCTACTTTAACACGCATTTATTTCTTTGCTTACAAGATCTAGATCTAACTGCATAGACGAAGATATATTTTTTACAAAAATGTAAACTTTATTGAATGGTCTCCCTTTATACAATAAGTCAATAGATTAAATTAATAGGTTAGTGTGACATCACATAGAAACCCGGATTTTTCTGATCGGTTTCAATGCACAGGAAAATTACATCAGAAAAACATAATTTACTAAGTCATTATTGCAAATTTTAAAAAAAGAATAATGCATTAATTATCTGTAAATCAAAACGCACATTATATTAAAAAAATTGTCAAAACCATCGGAGTTTCCATTCAAAAAATTAAACCAGCATTTCTAATCAGGATATTGGTTTGAAACAAAACATTCTGACCACACTTCAGCTACCCCATCCATAATATCAAATACTAACCATGAGCAATTTTCAGAAGTTCAACAGCTTTCTCATGATACTCTCCTTCCACAGACTGAAAGGGAAAGTAAAGGATTTTGTGTGTTTAAAAAAAAAGCAATCAAAAAAATATATATTCAGTGTGTGCATAACAAAATCATCAATTATACAAGAACAATCTTTAAAGTGATTTATCCTTTTCATTAATAAGCAAAGAGAATATTTCAATATAAGGAAATATAATTAACATTTATGTAATATATATAGCTCAAATTACGACAGTAGGTGGTTAAAATTGTGATTACATAGATGGTACCAAAACAGAAAGAAACTGAAAAGAATTTATCCTAAAAATTATCAAGTTAGTATTTATAACAATACAGAACCCCCATATCTTTCTCCACCAGATTTTAAATTGCATTTAATCAGAACAAACAATAAAATAAACAATAAAACTTAAAGAATGAATTAATAGAGATGATATTAAGGCTGGATAAAAAAAAATTATATTTATAATAGTAGGTTTAGATAAGTTGTTGTAAGTGATTTTAAATTTGGTTGCTATAAAGGATTTTTTTTTAAAGCTTACAACAAACTATGGTTTCCTGAAAGAATCTAAAATTTAAAAAATGTATTATTTTCTGGCAGTAGATTTGATATTAGGGTCAATAATTTTACAAAGATAAAGATAATTGCTACAATAAATCTCTATCAGAGGCTTATAGCTTTACATATTAACTATCAAATGTAGTCTGCTCATAATAAAAATTAATAAAGATAAGTTAATTTATGTAGTACAAACATAATGTAGCCTCAAGTCAGTATGAGAACAATCTAAGTTTAGAACGGGTAGATCTTTATGTTCTTATTGAATGATTTGTTTAAACTCAATGGTCCATGCACTGAAACAGCCCACTCATCACTAAAACTGAAATTTTGAAATATATAAAACCAAAAATTGGGAATTTGTAGCTGAGATTGTGTGACCCCCAAAACAATGCTGTTTAAATCCATGCCATCAAATATTGTCCGGAATAACAGCTGCCAATTTCGTTTTGTTTTTCAAGAACAATAGTGGTTAATATTTTTAAAATATAAATTGCCTTACAAAGTTTGAACATTTTCTAACCTAAGTTTGATTATTTTTTAATATAAAAACTTAGGTTTAGCTGTCCATTAATAAAAATGCTATTAACATAAATACCAAAAGTACAAGCTCTGGTGCTCAAACCTCCAGATAAAAGTAAAGTGACAAACTCAGACACTATATACATTTTGTATACCTGCCTCACACCTAGCAATAGACAATAAGCTTTATATCTCCATCTCTTGTAGAGGTAGAAAGAGAACTCACCTCTCCATTGACTGACAATAGTTGATCTCCCCTCTTCAATCCACCATGCCTGTCAGCCACGCCTCCTGGAATAATTCTGGAAATATAAATGGGGGAGTTCTGCTCTTTTCCACCCATGACATTGAACCCTAGGCCTTCATCTGTCTTGGGAAGCTCGACAACTCTGGGGTGAGCATGTCCCTCACTAGCAGCAAAGGCAGCCACAGTTGCCTATTGTATGGTAAAATTTTTATATTTTTTTTTATATTACCATTAAAAACATTACTATATAAACAAACAATTAGTGACTACGTCTAGAACATGAAAATCTGATTCAAAGAAAATTGGCAAGCTCAAAATAAATGAAACCATCTTGATATTTACAACATAAATATAAATGAACATTTCTTATTATGAAATTTCTTTTATCTAATAAATTACAGGTTCTCCCTTTTAAATGAAGATTAAATCATTTTGAAAAGTTAACATTGTTAATGTACAGTATTCAAACTTTCACAACCTTTTAGTAAATGTTCAAACCAGTGGATGACATTACCTTAGCTGTAGCATTGGCCCTGATGTCAGCACTGCCACTTATGTCTACAGTGTCATAAACATTCTCATAAACTTCTCTTACAGCATGCAAGAAATCACTTTGTAGGACCCTCTGCAGTGCCTGAAGTTTAGCCACAGGAAACTGTCCATCTTAACCAGAGAAAAATGTAAACATCAAATGTATTAGACAATTAATATTTACACACTTTTCTTAAAATAACAAGCAAAACTAATTTTTAATAATGATAGTTTTTTAAAATTACTTACCTTTCTGAAGAATATCCAATAATTCTATAGCACGATTTATATCTGAAATGTTAAGAACATTAGTTATTAGAAATCAAAATTTAAGGAAAACAAAATGCTTTGTGTTGACATTTTAATTGTACATTAAAAACTATTAGTTATCAATTTAGTGGCTATAATGAGACCTAAATTTTCTGAAAAGGGAATGTGTCGACGTAAATTTCGCCTGCATGATTAGGCGGAACTTGAGTTGGAATCCCAATGTGGACTAGGAATTGATCAACAAATACACCCTATCAAAAAATAAAACATTCACAGATCTTAAGGAGCTCTGAATAACAGGTTTCAGATAAACAGCCACTGTTCATAACTGAGGTTGTAAAAATTGTGTCATTTACCTTTCTTTCAAAGAATTCTAAACTGCAGTATTGGTCAAACCACTGGACATCTTTCACATCAATACTCTATTTTCAATACCATTTCTAAGGGAGTGACTGTGTTAAAACCAGATTACTAAATATGATTTAATTTGATTGTAGGCAAATGAGTAGAAGCAGGGCATTTTCTCATTTCAGATTTTCTAGTATTTCTCTATTGTGTATTCAACGCCTAGTCTACTCTTTTTGTTTTGGATTCTTCGGTAAATCAGTCTGCATAGTTTCAGAGCCATTTGTTATTGGGGGTAATAAGTTTGTAGTTTTATAGCATTTAATAAGAGCTATAGTGATAAAACTTATTTTTTATTCAGCAGTCAAAAATACATTTTTTTTTTCTTAACATAGAGAGGTCAAGAAGAAAAGTGTGACAAGATTTGTAAACAAAAAAGGAATGAAAATGTATGCCAGTATGTCTCTAAAATAGTCTAGATCTTTTATTAATGACTATACTTCACATTTTGACATTTGTAGTAAACTCCATATTTATAGATCTATTCTAATTAGTAATTGATAATTTATGCATGCAGCCACTTCTTAACAATAAACTTCAGAAAAACAGTCACCAAATAAAATCTACTCTGTTCCCAAAGATCACAGTGAATGGACACCCCCTTAAAGTGGTGGACCACTTTACATGAGAAGCACAGTATCAAATGATGCATCACTTTTAATAAGTTAATAATCCTCTGGACAAGGTCAGTAAGGATCTGGATTCCTCTAAGTGAGGGTGTGATAGAATAAATCACTCCACCTGCCAACAAAAATAAATGTCTAGCGTACCATAAAGCCCGGGTAAGCTGTTCTGCCTCACTGCGGCACCCGGGTGGAAACGGTTACTTGAGGGGGTAACTAGGCTAAATGAATGGCGAAACACAACTCCCGTGGGGATGCCCACAGGTAGACAAGAGTTGCAAAAAAGTCCCCATAAACCTGTCACACATCCTTGCACTGTTCCTCAAGGGATCGTTACATAAATGGCGAGTCCCCCACGGTTAGCTTGGTATAACGAAGGAAAATGGTGGAGGCTCCCAGTGTCCTCGGCCTTCGGCCATGTACAGCCAAGCTTGCGTCGGGGGCCAAAGGCATTAGAAACAGCAATGCTTTACATAGGCATTGACTCGGGTCTCTCTCAAACAGAACTGAGTTCCCATATTTTTTTTTTTACTGTTTGGCGTCCAAACAGGTTTTTTTTTAAACTTAGAGCTTGAAGAGCCTTCGGCTCAGCTCTTTAGACGATCAAACAGAACATATAAGACAAGACTCTACCACAATTGGTATAGTGATGTTCTCGCAAATGCTGGTATGGACAGTATCTCTAGAGGGAGAACTAATATTATAGTTTTCATCACCTATACTTGGCAGGGCATGTATCCTTAATGGGGATGACTGTGTGCTAAAGGCAATCATTATTGTTGCTCAGTCAGATGAAAAGTAGTTTGCATAACAACTGTGCCCCAGAAATGCTTTATTATAAAGACCAGCTAATGCACCAACTTGCTTTAACTGACATTCAAAAGAGCACCTTGCACAAGCAGTTCCTAAATGAGACAGCAGAAGTTTTCTTACAAAGACCAAAAGAAATCCATTGCTGATGTCAGAGGTAGAGAGGGCAAATAGAGAAGCTAAATCAACCACCACCGGACAAAGGTTCTGTTTGTGCTGGATGTGGCAAAATATGTAGGTCACATCTGGGACACATCAGTGAAATAATGCACTCCTTATTTGATTAATTAAGCCTTAGTCCTTATGCCTTAGTCTAGAATTTCTTGATTAAAATATTCTTGTTCATTAAAATTTATATTTTATCTAGTCAATATAAAGAATAATTGAGATAAATTCATAAGATGAGGTCTAGAATCTAGACTCTTAGCCTTTAGGTCTAAGTCTAGAAATTTTATCTAGAGATTACTAATAAGATCTTATATCTACTCTATTAGATCTTAGTATCTAGTCTAGAATCTAGATCGAAATACATGGACATGACTAGAATCACTAGGTAACTAGATCTAAATTTGACTATTAGATATTAACTGGTATACACTACAATATAGATCTAGAATTATCTTATATAACTTATCTTATATAACACAGACGTTACTTCAAAAAAGAAGATGATTACGTCCTACGCGTCTTGCATTTAGTATCTAGGTTTAGATTGACCTAGATACCTAGATCAGGACCTAGATCTACTAGGAACATGCTTAGTTAGTGTCTTAAAATTAAAAGTGTATTAATTAGTTTTATCCTGTAGAGTGTCAAGTGTATGTAAAATAAAGAATTCTTTTTTAAAGTAATGGCTGTATTTTATAATTTTACTACTGAAATATTAGATAAGAGTAGGACATTCTATGAGTCTACCTAGAATAGATTCTAGACCTTTACTCTATAGTGTTGATATATTATCTAGTCTAGATCTATACTTTAATTTCTAACACGGAAGTGTGCCCATTTCCCCTTTTTCGTAAAAACCAAACAAGATCAACTTCAAAGCCCGTCAACTCTTCTAATTGCATGCTAATTATATAGAATCTGCATTTAGTCGAGGTCTAAAACTTTTTTCTCTTCTGCCTATACTAGAATTAAAAACACAACATAAATTTATTTAGATATATCTAGAATTTAGTTTTAAAAATAATCACCTTTTTCAAGAGTCAATGGTTCTGATAACGCGGCCATTTTGATAAACAGGAAGTACCACAAATAATTGTGCTGTGAAGAATTTATTTCTTTTCGCTTTTTTACCAGGTCGTGTCTCTCGCCGAGTAGGTCTGGACATATTTTTTTTTTTTGTTATCGCTGTAATACTAAATGCTCAATACACTATTGTTCAACATGCTATAACACAGAATCACAGATATTTTTGCCGCGTGAACACGATGTCAATAGAAGATACAATTACACGCTAAGAACAGCAGAGAACATTGCAAAACAGGCTCTAGCATGGGCGTAGCCAGGGGGGGGGGGTTGGGGTTCACCCCCCCCCCCCCCCCGAAATGAAATCAGTGACTGATTTTTTGCTTTCATTTTGTTTAT